>KN486540.1:20892-40444 GCA_000787095.1 Periophthalmodon schlosseri
GTAATGATGAATCACTGACTGGGGGACGAAAGGCCATAGCATCTCTGGGCTGGGGCCTGAGGTAGTGATGTAGTTCAGCAAACTCACAGTGAGATTTATTTGCCTCAGTAGCCTGCTCCAGGGTCTGTTGGACAGCGAGTCTATACACCTGGCCTGGTACCATTGGCAGCCTACATCCGGGCCGTCAAGGTAATCTGCACTACCAGCCCTGAACAAGGAATCCAATGCAGCAATGGACATAGTGTCTTCCTGAAGGTGGTCAGTCTGATGATTTCCATCATCATGAGGAGTGGGGCCAGGCACAGAGGGGGAAGGCCAGGCTGCAGATTAAGGAGCAAGGATTTGCTCTGAGCAAATTCAGAAGCCACCTTAATAGATAATGCCTGATTGTAACAACTCTTCTTGGCCGCAGGGGCTTACTTGTTTGGGTGCTTGTGGCGTTTAGGCTCTTTAACAGGGCTAGGGGCTAGGGTCAGTTTAGGCATAGGTCTCTCAAACTATCACTGGCGGCGCCAGTAATACAATGCACTGGGAACGATCTGCAGCTGTGGATCCGGAGGAAGGAGCACTCACAAACCACTAGTCCAAGTACAGCTGCAGTTCCAAACTAGTGTCAGTGTGAGGAAGACACACACACGTTATTTTCACCAACAGAGCCCCACAACCTAGTAGCAACAGGTATAGTGTCTGCAAAAAGCATAGTGTGAGAGGGAAGCATTCACAGACACACGATTGAGAATCCAACTGTCACTGGAGCAAAAGCACTCACAAGGCACCGAGTCACAAACTAGACCCTTACATGGCTAAATAGTCATAATATGGTATCGTAGAGAGAGCTTGCCAATACCAAAAACCAAATAATAGCCAAGCCGAGCTGGTGCACTACAAGCTTATAACTTGCGGTGCCAATGGTGCGAAAGCACTCACGAGACACCAGTTCAAGTATTAGTTAATCTCTGAATAGATAAATGTACTAGCTTAATTCAAATGAGTAATAAAGCCCGTTGTATAGACTGCCCAGAATATGCAAGGCTAGCCTGCTAATAGTAGCTGTCGAGCACGCAGCGTACAGCAAGGTATATCGCTCACTCACTCACTCTAGGCGATGGTAGACACAAAAGTGTTTTTCCAACAAAATTTACCGTCTCGCAGCCTCCAGAGGGGTGCGGGGTGCAGCTCCAACATGTGAGGCTCCAAGCAAGAACAGGCAAAAAAGCTGTAATGCAACTTCAACTCACTGCTGATGCAAGAAATGTAGAAAGAAAGTGTAATGGGTGCGTCAGGTATATATGGTTTTTCAGACGTCACCCAGGTCACGTCCACGACTTGTTGATATTTATTCTCGAAATATGTGCCGTGCACACATGTAGATATCCATCTGCAAAGTACCGCCCTCTGGCAGTCAGAAGGAATTAAATAGAAATCTGTTTTGCGCCTGTATAGATATATTGTAGAAAGGCTCAAAATGAGACCACTGTGTGCTGTCTGCATCTAATTATAAAACATGAACTAGCATGTTAGCATGTTACTTTTTGTTAGCACTACCATGATGGGAAACTCCGCTCTTGCTTCTGCAAGTTGTGAAAAGTGTTTATAAACTCAACGCCAGGAATAATTAAGATGCTAGAAATGTGTTAGGAAAGTGAGGAATACGTTTTGACTGTTGCTAACCATTTAATATGTAGGCTATTAGTTCTACTTTTTGTATTTTTAATGATTACACTGAATATTTATTTATGTATTTTTGTCATCTGATCTTTTTGCGCCTTTTTTGTCCATTTTAAAATAAACAATACTATTTTCGATATTATCTTGTATGTATCTTACATCTCGCCCACCTGCACTTGTTGCTATAATTTTCCACACCTGCTAGCATCCCATTCTGCTTTCTTGCTAACGCCAACTGCAGATTTGTGTGCAATCCATCCAAAACGCTCCAGTGGTTTTAAGCCCTTCAATTCTGTTTTATCTCAACATTTGCGCTTTTGTTCTGATGGAGGCTTGGTTGTATTTTTCACAGGGCCGACCTTGATGAATGGCGGGAACAGGCTTGAACCCATCTGACACCGGTGAATAAAATATGTGCACAGGGCTAGTGTCGGGACGTCCGCTGAAAGAGAGATCACTGCTCCTCACTCTTTATTTATTCTCTTTTCCTCAGGCTTCGGACACTAGCGGCGCAGAAGCTAACGGAGAAGTGACGGTAATGCACGTCGGGCTGTTTGAACCTCTGAGCACAGGTCAGCCATTTTAACAGACAGGTTCAAGAGAGGTCCCAGGTCTGAGCTAATGTGGACCAGGAGTGCTGCAGTAAAGCAGGCCCCTCTCAAGGCAGGCGCTGTGGAAAGTGTGCACTTGGAATAAAGAGTTTGGGGTAACACTTTATATTAACTACACTTTTAATAGCCTTAATAAAGCATGAACAAAGACTTAATTAATTATGAACAAATAATTTATTAAGAAAGATTGAGTCTTATGGTTAGAGCACTCGTCCGGCCCACCTGAAAGTAGGAGGTTCGATTCCTGCTCGGACCAAGTTCTGACATTGTGTCCTTAGGCAAGACATTTCACCCACCTTGACTAGTATGAATGTGGTGTGTGAGTGTTTGGTCATGGTCGGAGGGCCGATTGGCAGTCTCGCTTCTGTCAGTCTACCTCAGGGCAGTTGTGCTTACAACAGAAGCTTACTGCCACTAAGTATTGAGTGAATGAACAATTAATATAGTGTAGAGCTTTGAGAGGTTTGGACAAGCCTGTAAAGCGCATTGTAAGGCAAAAGAATTATTATTGTAAACTATTTGTTTATGCTTTAATGTGTAGTTATTATATGTGGCCTATGAGTGACTCAATAATGTGTTATGAATTCAAAAAACTCTAACAAGATTATTGTTTGCGTAGCTTGAACACACGTTAAAGTTGCCTTTATCTAAATGTAGTATGTACTTGTTTGGTTAATTACAGCATTAGTTCAGCCACTTTTCTGACCTTAATCTTTTTCAAAAAAGGCCCATCTAGCTGAGACAAGGTCTTGTCATTTTTAGTCCACGAAAGCACTCATTTGGATGAGGAGTGTGGCACTATCTGGTGCTGTGTGAAGTGTGTAGTACTATGTCTATTCTGTGATCAACAAGCGGAGGAAACAATCACCAAAACTGGAAAGAATTTACAAATAGTTTGAATTCATTATCACAGGGGATCATCTGTTTGAACAAATAGTGATTTTATGTGAAGAACACAACTTTCTTCTCAAAGTTTGTATTGATTTACGTACTTTGTCCTCATGTACCCTCATGTACAGTTACCGCAGCGGTACAAATTAAAAAAGTATTAGAGAGTTTTGGCTGTGTTTGATAGGAGCTGTATCTCGGATGTGTTCTAGTCTGAGGTTACATCGCAGGAGGCTTGTGATGCTCACAGGTTGAAGGTTCTTTTCCACACTTGTTTTGCATGACTATTTATGTGCTGAATATTTTGCTGGTGGATACAGGCAGAGGGAGTGTAGTGTCTGTGGGTCCTGACTCTGCCTGATGGTTGTGGCTGTGCAGCGCTCTGGGCAGGCCTTAGGGGGGCAGGCCCTCTCCTGGTGGGGATAAAAGCAGGAGGCATCTGGCTCCAGCGGAGCTCCAAAAACTCCAAAGTAGCCTAAGATCCCCCTCTCCTAGTTTAGCCAAACAAGCTGGACTAATCCCAACTATCAGGGGAGGCTCTGTCAAAACAAGCAGCAGGGCCCTAAGGCGAGCGGCTCCAGAGCACAGGGGCCGCAGACAGAGGAAGGAGGGACTGCCATTAGCATAATGCCTCTGGTGTGAGGCTGCTGCTGCTGGCCTGACAGGCAGAGCACAGAGCACAGGCTGAGCCCGGGCCACGGGGGCTCCTGGGCTTTGGCTCTCAGCACAGGGGCCGCTCCGGTTCAAACCCGGCCCCGCACTGATGGCAGCTCCTCTCTGTGTGATGCCTGCTCCTCTGGCTTATTTTTAGCAGCCTTCATCCTCCAAAAGCAGGTTGAGTCCTCTTCTGTGCCTGAATATGTAGGCCTATGCCCTGGGCTCACCGCCGCTCCACTATTCCACCAGCCCCGGCTCTACCTCAGCCAGCTATTCTGGTGCTCTGCTCTGTGTTGTGGCTACCTGCTGCAAAGCATGTCAGAGGGGAAGAATAGAATAAGGAAGTTCTTGGCACAGAAAGCACTATAAATCTCCCTCTTCACAGATGAAATATTGATTTAGCATGCTCATTATCCTCCGCAGATCTGCTTGGATATTCATATGACTCTATTTGCTGCTATATAAGTTCAAAATGTGCTGCGAATCAAGTGGGAGCACTCTGTCTGTGTTTGTCGCTGTGCTGTGTCATTTCATTCCATATACTGAATGGCTAAATGAAACAAATGAGTTAGCCGTATGTTATTAGCCCTAATGGGAACATAATGGGGTTAGCTCGGGCCACGTAATAATGAATATCAATATGAGCAGGCTGGCCTTTTATTAAAGCCTTACATCATGTTGCAGACACGTCCAGGGGGAGAGAGGGGGTATTTTTGGGTCCTGTTTGTTGCAGAGTGTGTGTTAAGTGTTTAATCAATGTCTGGGGAATCTTTTATGTCACCTGTGCCAATGCTGGTGGTACAAAGGTGTATATAGTGGTACATAATGGACAACATCTATAGAATTACAGTGCAAAGACAGTTGGAGACTTTGGTGTAACACTTTATAATACACTATTAATAGCCTTAATAAAGCATGAACGAAGACTTAAAGGGCCTGCACACAATTTTTGTTCTATGTATCTGAGCAAGTATTGTCTGCATCTAATTACAAAGCGTTTTCTTGTCCAAGAATCAGGAGTATGCTGGTTGTTAGCATTACCATGAAAAATATGAGCAACTCTTATTTATTTTTAAATGAAGAAATGAGAACAGCGTTGGATCTGCCTTTTTCTAAATGTAATGTTTTTTTGTTTATAGTTTAGCATTAGTTCAGCTATACATTTCAGTCTTTAATCTTTTTCGACAAAGGCCCATATAGCCGAGACAGGCTCTAGCCATTTTTAGCCCATGAAAAACATAACCAAATAATCCTGGTAAGTAGACTCTTTGAAAGCCCACACATTTGAGCATTACTGTAAATATAAGCAGTGCCCCCCTCTGCCACAGACCCTGTATTCATGAGCGGCGTGCTGCAGTTCGAGGCTACAGCTCCAGTGAAAGACTCCTTTAAAAATAGGAAGCGGTGCGCTCTGCCCCGGGTCCAGAGGCCTGCTGGGACTGCGCTGGCCGGGCTCCAGTTGATTATCATTTCAGCGCACTGTCACTCATAAGGAGGCAGGTCCACAGCCCAATTATCTTTGAAAAGCCGAGCGGCGAGGCTGGATGTGATCAATGAGCGCGCTGCCGACGTCGATACGCTCCGAGTCAGGCCTATTGACCAGCGGACGCGCACAGACAGATGTTGTGAGCTGTATAATACAAGCAGGAGGGGCAGGGCTGAGGAGACGGTTATAGGGTGACCACCTGGCCCTCTTTTGGTCGTCCTGCACAGCCATTTAGGCCCCCGTCCCTTGTCACACTTTTTCATTGATGTCACATATATTATAAAAAGTAAAATTTGCATACTTCTTACAATGATATCAAGACTTTTTGGGTGTTTTCAGGGTTGTAATATGTTGACATCTATTGCAGGGTTTCAGTTGCCTGGGATGTGAGTCTGGTCTCCCCAAGTTCATATGTGCGTGATTGACAGGTGGATTAGCCAATCAAGGACATGCATTGTCTATCCATGGTCCATATCCAAACAAATATGGCTGGTTGTGAGTAAAAAAATATCACAGGGAATTGAAAAACATTGTGGACATCAGCTGAATGGATTAGTGAAGCACTAAACTGAAGTAAGAGAAATACGATTTTGTTCAAAACAATGGCTGACCAATGAGCTCCTTCGTTTCACATGCATCCCTGAAATATGTTTCTGATTACATAATGATGTTTGGGCCCAACTTGAAACGTGATGGAGGGACCAGACTGATATCCCTATGTATAAAAAATACAGAGAGACATCATTCTGGACATGCCAGGCAAGGGTTTCAAATGAGATAATAACATTCTATAGGCAAATAATATTTAATACAGATGGGAGGCAGCTAAATAATATTAAAATTATGAGTTTTCTTGTAACACATAGAGTTCTTGGTTCTAATCAATAAAAGAAAATATCATGTTGAACATTTGTGAATTTACCTCTGGGATATTTCATGGCAAAGTACAATGTAGGAAAAACTGTCTCTTGCCCCCATCTGGGAGTATGACATCATCACATTGTAGAATGTGAAAACCACCCATTGCTTTTCCAATTGTTTTGTGCGTTACGATTAATAAAAACAAACAAAAAATCATAAGGTGCAGTTATTATCTAGCAGTTAAAATTTCCCGAGTCCGTCCCTCCACATGTCCCCCCACATCCAATAACAACGTGTCCCCCTAGCTGGAGCATGGGGAGGTCCTGAGGAGGGGGGGCTGGCTGTGACGGAAGGGGGCGGGGGGCGGGTCTGCAGCAACCGGAGCCTCAGGTGTGCGGCATCAGGGGGCAGAGGTGACAGTTTGCCCGGCTCCCCACCCCCCCCTCATTCTCCGGGGAGAGGATCATGAACCTTCCCTGACTCCCAGACTCCCAGCCCATGGCAGCCGGGTGATTTTTAACTGCCTAACTCACTCGCGAACTTCTCCTTTCTGCTATTGTCTCATAAAAACCCTTATCATCTAAATAAAATGATTAGTTGACACAGACTTATATATTATGAACCCGCGCACGGTAACAACAGCAACGACACCGCTGCTGCTGCACTGCAATTAAAAGTCTGGCTCAGAGTGGCAGGCAGAAGCAGAACAAGCCTCTCACCTTACGCTGTGGGACTGACGCCAACGCACAAGATGGGACGCTCCAACACAAGCTTCATTTTGGTGTACTCTGATTTGAGATAGGCCTACTGTAAGCTAGTGTCACGATACTGCAGACTCTATTTAGATACTAAGAATACTCAATACCAATTTTGATACCACAATAAGACAATACCATAAACCATTTTTTCCAAGTTCCATTTCAATATTCCCATTTGCAGTTCCCACTGAAGTACTGCCTATACAAGATCTATACTATATACTAGAAATTAGAACAATGTTGAGAAACTTTATTTCTATTTACATCATAATTATCACTATCAACCAAAATAGTCGTAGTTTTTTCATTAGTCTATTACTACGTGGTCTAGCCCATTAGTTCCAATATAAACCATTCTTATGTTGTACTGTGCTGTCCTTAGATGATTTTTTTCAGTATCAATACTTGTTCAAATGAGTATGTAGTTTGCATGTTTTAGTGTTGATTAGTACTGATACTTATGACACCTGTAATCTGTAATAATAATACTGCAGAAAATTACTTATTACTTTACTCCAAATGTCTCACTGAATGATAACAATTCCAGACCTTCCATAGCTTCCATTTTTTTGTTGTCGACCAGTTAGCAATTGTGTTTTAGTCAATTGGTCAACTGTATTGTACACATCAACTGAAGACTTCTAGTACGAGAATATGCATGAATTATGTGTATTATTGATTAAAATCACATTTTGCATGTTTTATTGTTTTTATGATATTTTGATTTAATAATACAGATTTCTTTCTTATAATGCATCTTTGGGCAAGTCGCTCAATTGGTTTTGGAAGTTCGAAGGTCAGCAGTTCTCATCCCACTCTCGACATAAACATCACAGGTAGAGCGGTCAGATCCATTGACCCACAGGTTGGCAGTGCAATGTCTTTGTGTCCTTGTGCAAGACACTTAACCCACCTCACCCCAGTGTCTGCATCCACTGATGTATGAATGTGTGTGTGAATGGGTGAGTGGTTCCTTGATGTAAAGAGCTTTGAGTGTCTTGAAGGTGAGACGGTGCTATATAAAAATGTGACCATTTACCATTTTACTGTTAACTTTCCCATCCACAAATGCACAAAAGCGCCTCCCTTTCAAAAACAGTATTCCTGCTAAAATAGGGCCGAAGTACATCTATCCACGTTGCCATGTTTGTTTTAGTTTGTTTGGGTGTGAGAATGTATCTTGCTGGCTGGGTTATAGATTACATAGACATATTAGAACAATATTAAGGTTCTTTATTTCCATTTACCATAATCCCCCAAAATGTGTTTCTGCAGTTTGTATGTAGTTCAGTGAATTGTTTGACGCAAAAGAACCCTTTGAGTTTTTATTCAAAATGTAATATTACAAATTTCAATGATTTCTGTCGCCTGGGGGAGCCCTGAATATTCCGCCAACTTTTCGCAAATATTTTCAACTGCTCATTTTTATCTGCACTTTGAAAAATAAAACCATTTATTACAAAACTCTTTAGGACTGATAGGCTATTGCTGGGTTTCAGATGTTACAATATTCTGTTCACCTGTAATGTTTAATGGAAATGGGTGTCCAGGTCAACAAATTGTTGTAAACTGAGATTTTGGTAATAAGGTGAGTTCAAGGGCCTGTCACTGACTGCCTGACAATCCAAGACTGCCTGCCTTTCCTACTATACACATGGTCTGTTTGTACCAAAACAAACATGGCTGCTTACAAGGAAAAAAGTGTGAACACAATTTGACCACAGAATGAATTCAGTGAGTGTTTATGGGCTTAAAAACTGAGCAGGAGAAGTGCGGAGTTTTATCTATGACATCACAATCCGGGCAAAATGCAAACAGAGGATTTTTAAGGCTCAGAGAAGACGACTTTGGATTGCATGAATGAAGCAAAATACAACTCCAGGTATGTTTTGATGAGGGGACAAAAGAGTCAGTTGCATAATATGTGTTATAGAGGGTGTATTACACTTTAATTGAGTATTAATTGCTAACACATCACACATATTTAGATCATCATCTAAAAATTAACTGAAAACAAGTTATAAACATGTTTAATAAATTTCACTTTCGTTTTCGATGCTGAGTCATTCCTCTTTCAGAACTCTGTCATATTACAGTCTGGGTACATTTCGCTAATGAAACTACTGCAAATTGCATTAGGTTTGTGAAGTTGTAATGTGCTGTTTTGTATCAGGCTTTTGTATATTTATGGAAAATTCTCATGCAGAATCGTACAGCTAACCGTAAGGAAAGCCCGGGAGAGATTGCTTAGATCACTCAAACATGCACGGATGGCATATAAAACCACTTCAAGAATGTTTTTGATCAGGGAACATTATTACATGGTAGAAAGCTCCAAAAAGCCAAGTGAAAGCCTATGTACACAGTTATTTCAGATTTACACCTTCATAACTCCACGTTTATTTCTTACTCACTTTACTGGAACAGGTCCAGCCCCACGCTCTGCTGTTGCTGTCTGCATTGATTAGAAGACATTAAATTTGAGTTATTTGAAAGTACAAATCGGATTTCAGTTTTAACAGCTCGGGCCTATAGTGCGCGCTAGGAAGTCTGTTTTGCATTGGCCCTTGTCTCCGGTCCCCAAAGCCACTGTGTCTTCTCAATAATGATGAACGATTATGGCCTGCGGATATAGGCTCCGTGATATACGAACTCGTTAAAAGTAAAGAGGCTCGTTTGGGTAAAGTAAGCTATCCCTGCATCATTGTGAGCGCGAAGCTAATAATGCCTTTTTGTGACAGCGCAGTAAAGCAGGGAAGTCCTTTTCTGTAAGTGGGAATGTATATGTAGAGTGGAATCTCATACATTATAATACAGATGAAGAATGGTGATGTAATGGCCAGAGGAGAGAGCTATTGCACTGTTTTAGGCTCATTTAAAGGGGCAACTGTTTAATCTGTATTTTGTTCACGCTATCTTGGGTAGATCACACACAATCTGCACGTTTATTGTCTAAGCTCAGGTGATGGCTTAAAGGGACAGTACCCAATTTTGAACCATGACTGAGGAATATATTTCTTAGAGAACTGTTAGCCCTGCCCTCTTAGTCCCTTTTCTTACTGTTTGGAAACGTTACCGGCAGTTTTTACATGGTTCTCATCCAACAATGGCTCTGATTGGATAAAAACGGCAGGTATTTGTTTATGGTTCACTTTCATCAAAGGCATTTTAAAATGTATTGGGAGTATCATTCTATTTTTCTACTATTACTGTTTCTACTACTTTTACTTTTTTCTTTTTTGTTTTAGGTAACACTTAACTATACCTTAATTAGACTTTAATTCATAATGAACAAATAGTTAATGAAGAATAATTCAGACTTAAGTGCTATACCCCTACTACCAGTTACCGATTACCAAGTTACTAAGTCTGAATCATTCATAATAAACTATTTTTTAATTATGAATTAAGCCTCTGTTCATGCTTTCTTAAGGCTAATTGGGGTGTACTGGTTATTTACACTACACTGTATGGAGTAAAAAAGCATGTTAAAAGTCAGGTACTGGTCCTTTTATAAATTACGTCATTCATGGATTATTAATGTGTTGGGGAAAGACTCTCAGAACATATTTTACACATCCCATATTTATTCAGCCATTTTGCATGAATATATATGATACTAATTAAACCTCTCACCATGTTCAATCCTCCCTCCACACAACTCCTTAAAGAAATAAGTAAAGTGAATATTGTTTTTGTTTATTTAAAAGGACTAGAAGCTGGGACAGTGTCTTGATTGCTTATATGTTTTATACCCTGTACAAAATGAGTGTCCAGAAGGCTCCAGGAGAGATGACCTTTACAGTGGCTCTCACACTTCTTTTTGCTATCAGCTAGAGACAATATTATTCTTCATCAGCTTTTTAACCTTTAGCCCCTTTATGATGTTGTTTCCTTGTCAAAAACATACTTGGAGTTGTGTATATAGTTTTGTTCATGCATGTTTGAGTCAACTTGGACATACTGTAGGCTGCCTCATTTTACAGACTATACAATATAATGAAATATTGTTGGTGCACGATGTCATTCAGTGGTAATCCAAGAAGTGCGCCCCAGAATTTTTATAGTACCTTCCCAGAAATTAGGGGTGAAATACATTGACTTTTTTCCAAGCAAATACTGAAATTTGTAGATATAAACCATCATGAGAAATGTTGACTTTTCACAACTGAAAATCTAAAAATATTCTGCCTGCGGTAAGTTACACTTTATTGTGTACATTTTGTCAAATTTGGAACTTTCCATTGGAGCAAGATAGTTCACCACTGTATGACTGATATCAAGGATGTCTTATAGTGAGCTGTTTTACACTCTAAGACAATATTTAAAGGGGAATTATGCAACCTTTCTGCTGGAGGGTCTGCCACCTGCTTGTCTCCATAAAGACTTTACCTGGATCTATCTCCATGGAGATAAAGATGCCACCAGGTCAAATGACAGGTCAGACTGGGCAACTGAGCAATAAAAACCTGTGACTGCATTAATACAAGTTAAAGAAGTTACATACTGGATTGTGGAACATTTAAGTAATACAAGCTTCATGGAGGAGGGAAGATAGCGGACCCTTCGAGAGAAAAGTGACATAATGCTTCTTCAATACTTTACAAAGATGTGAGCCTGGTCACCACTGAATGTCCCCGAGCTCAGATGGACGTGATTGACAGGTGGATTAGCCGATCAGGGACACGCATAGTCCGTCCCAAATCAAATATTGCTGCTTAAAAGAAAAAAATAAAGGAAAAAAATATATCACAGGGGGCTGAAAAACATTACGGATTTCTGCAGAATCAATGGGCAAAGCACTCAACTCTGTTAATCTGAGGTGAGATAAATCTGATTTTGTTTGTAAATCATAAGTGACCAATGAGTTCCTTCATTTCACATGTGTCACTTAAAAAAAACAATCTGATTGCACAATCATGTTTGGTTCTGTCTCAAGACATAACGGAGGGTGTGGTACTACACTTTATTGACTGACCAGGCCCGGCCCCGCTTAGCTGTAGGGAACTTGTCCTCTACATTTGACCCATCCTCCAATGCTGCTGGGGCATCTCATCAGGAGCAGTGAGCACCGCAGTTCTCTGTTACCCAATCATATTCATCATCTTGTTGTTAGTCTTAGCTGGAGGACTGTACCTATGGTGTGTGTTTTGGATTGCTAGAGCAAACCGGAGTGGCCGAAGAAAAAAAGGCCCAGGGATCAAACCCGGAACCCTCTTGCTGTGAAGCATCAGTGTCATCTTCACTGTGTAGTTCTCAGACTGATATCCCTCTGTATAAAACATAAAGAGAGACATCATTTTGGATTGGTCAGGCACAAAACATGAACCTATAAAGGTCCTATATTACGCAAAACTCTTCTGAGCTTTAAGCCATGTTATAATGTTGTTACCTCCTCAAAAACATACCTGGAGTTTTGTTTTGTTTCATTCACACGTGTTTGAGTAACCCTGCATTATTAGTCTGTCTACATCTCCAAAGCTCAAAACGCTCTGTTTCACCTTGTGATGTCATGAAGCTGTAGTTTTCAAGTTAACAGCTCCTTTTACCTTTTGTTCAGTAGAGACTGGCAAATCCAGGGCTAAAATCATCCAAATGATTCTAGTGAATATGTATGTATGTTTAAAAACACAATGGAGCACTTCCTGTATTACAGCGTGATATCACAAGGTGGAACAGAGTGTTTTCAGTTTGAGAGAAGAACTCAGCCTAAATATGCAGGGTTCGTGTGTTAAACATGTGTGAATGAAACAAAACACAACTCCAGGTCTGTTTGTGGTGAGGAAACAACATTATAACATAGATCAGGAAATAGCGTAATATTGGACCTTTAAATAATGTTGACTGCATCAGGTGTCACCTTTATACCCACAGGTAAATGACAGCTCCTCACATACAGCCATAATGCACAACCCTCCAATGAGATACTGCTCTCCTATTATTTTACTTATTAATCCTTATGAATACAGTGGATTGAACATGAATTTTAATGGGCCTAATGTATGCGTTTTGGTCTGTATTGATGTAGGAGGTCGTGGAAGAGGTAGAGCGCCAAAGGCTAAAGGGGAGGGAGACGAAGAGACTTGGGAGGGGAATGCCAATGAGGAGGACAGCCAGGACACAAGAGGACAGCGGGGGACAGAGGAGGACGAAGGAGGACAGATGTGGATAGAAGAAGACATAGAAGTACAGTGAAGGACAGAGGAAGATAGAGGAAGACAGAAGAGGACAGTGGAGGACAGCAGAGGAAGACAGCAGAGGAAGACAGCAGAGAACAGAGGAAGATAGAAGAGGACAGTGGAGGACAGAGGAAGACAGCAGAGGACAGAGGAAGACAAAAGAGGAGAGTGGAGGACAGAAGAGGGCAGTGGAGGATAGAGGAAGACAGCAGAGGACAGAGGAAGACAGCAGAGGACATAGGAAGACAGAGGAGGACAGAGAAAGACAGCAGAGGACAGAGGAAGACAGAAGATGACAGTGGAGGACAGAAGAGAGTAGTGGAGGACACAAGAGGACAGAGGAGGACAGAGGAAGACGGGAGGACAGAGAAAGACAGCAAAGGACAGAAGAGGACAGTGGAGGACAGAAGAGAGCAGTGGAGGACAGAGGCAGACAGCCGAGAACAGAGGAGGACAGCAGAGGACAGAGAAGGACAGGAGAGGACAAAGGAGGACAGGGGAGGACAAAAGATTACAGAAGAGGCTTGTGGAGGACATCAGTGGACAGAGGAAGACAGCGGAGGACAGAGAATGAAAGAGGAGGATAGAGGAGGATAGGTGATTACAGAGGGGGACAACGGAGGATAGAAGAGGACAAGAGAGGACAGAACAGAGGAGGAGAGCATAGGACAGCAAAAGACAGTGGAGGATGGAGGAGACGAGGCCAGCAGAGGACAGAAGAGGATAGAGGAGGACAGAAAAGGACAGCAGAGGACAGAAGAGGATAGAGGAGGACAGAAAAGGATAGTGGAGGACAGAAGGGGACAGCAGAGGACAGAAGAGGACAACAGAGTAGTACAGTGTCACGGCACATGCAAATCCACACCCATGAATTCATCCCTCCGTTTACTCCTCCTCTTCCTCTTTGCTGAAGGCGCTGTGGAACACTCGACTTGAGCAGGACTGGCATAATGAATGAGGGGTTTTTCGCCATTGGCTGCAGCAGGTGACTATCAGAATATAGGCATGAAAACAGCTCAAGAATGATTACAATTAAATACAATAAAATGTACACAGGCTCTATTGCTGGACTCTTTCCTACTTTTTCTACTTTAATTAACATTGGTTTAGCATTTAACAGAAGCAGCGATATTTAAAATGCATTTGTTAGATCAGGCTTCCAATAACCAGATGAATCGCAACTAAACGATTATTGAGATCTTTGTGAAGTAATTTGGTAATTGAATATTAGTTTCTGGACTCTAAAACATGCCATGCGTCATGATGACTCAGACAAAGAATGATTTAAAATAACACCAGATTTAGATTTTGTATTTTTGATGAAAGAAGCTACTTTGTCTAAAAATATAATCCATCAGGATGTTCTTGAGCAGGATTGGGATGTCCTCAAGTGAGGTCACTTTAGCTTGATTTGGCTCAAATTCAGAAAAAAATTTATAGATTAATTGAAATAATAGTTGCTAGACTAATCGATTATCAAAATAATCGTTAGTTGCAGCCCCACGCTTGAGCATAGACTGTATATAAATGGACATAACTGTGGCTCCAATTCACTTTAGATTGAAAAGTTCTCACCCCTCCCTCTGTAATTGCTGCAGTGAGCCTCATCATTTTAGTCTTAAAATGTTCGTATTAACCCGCTCTACGTGATCCTGGTATTTTTATTTAGCTATTTTGTCCATAAATCAAGATATGAACATTAACAGACAAATCAGGTGCCTTCTTTCTTTCACTCCCGCTTGTGTTAGCAACCAGTTTGATTGACAGCGTTGCCCAGTGCCTGCTTTCTGCCAAACCAGTGGAGTGGGTGGGTAGAGGCGTTACCTTCAACACCCTCGCTCCAGATTGACACTTTGGTTGCTATGATACTCGCAGTCAGAGTTCCAAATATGGAACTTGGCTTCAAATTCGCCCCTGTAACCACTTGCCTCAGTGAGCTTCATTTGGCTGTAACCGAACGCTATGGGTGATGTCACACTCCCTTAGTCCACTTCATACAGTTCTGAAGAAGTCTGTCTGAAGACATCTGTTATCTACCGAACGCTTGGGTGATGTCACACTCCCTTAGTCCACTTCATACAGTTCTGAAGAAGTCTGTCTGAAGACATCTGTTATCTCTTCATAAAAATAAATAAATAAATAAAGTACTGTGCTTTTTTTGAAATACAGAATACAGAAGTTGCATACTGTATATCTTCAGTTTGAATTAGTTGTTTTAATTATATAACAAAAACGCTAACTTGACTATGATTGTTTTAGCTCTACTTTAGTGATTTTTATTAATATTTTTTTCTAATAATACTCATCTCAAACACCACCTTTGTGCTCAACTGAAACAGGTAGTATTGGGAATCTTTGGTTTCGATTCGTCTGACAGGTGCCGGGCCACATGCAGGTGCTCCCACTCTCCTCACCCTCCCTCCCACCTCCCCTCGCATCTTCCTACGGCCTGCAGCGGTGCCCCCCTCCCTCCCCCACCTCTTACGCGCCGCATAAGGAGGACGGGCAGCTCATTGTCTCTGTGAAGATGGAAGACTTGGAGAGGAGGGGAATTCTCTTCTCTTTTCCTTGCTCCTTCTTGTGTTATTAGAGCCGGGGACAGGTGGTGGAGGTTGTGGATATGCTGCCTAATGTTAGCCCAGCCTGTTGTCATGGCCCCGGGCTACGGCAGGGACGCGGCGAGCGGGGGGCAGCTACTCATGCCACGGGCGAGATTTAGCGGCACTGTGAAGCTTCCGATCGGCCACACACACACACACACACGTAGACACACACACACACATGCTCTTTGGCTCATATGCGCAGGCAGGACAGGGGATGGTTGATGCTGTGTTGTTTCATCAAGGCAGTAGAGTTAGAGCTGCAGAGGAGGAGATTAAGTTGGTTGTAAGGTTGGCAGAGTTTGGTGTAAGACTTAGGGAGGTGTTGTGAAATAGACCAATTGTTTGTGTATGTTATGAATGACTGCTTTGGATTCTGTTAGCGCTAACGTTTTCATGTCATTTCACATTACATTTTAGTCATTCATTCAGAACATATGCAAATATTAGGTTAGTTTAGTAGCCACAGCTGTCCCAGATCAGACTGGTGACTGCACTGACTGCTTGTCTTGCCTGTAGAAACACATAGTAGGTTATGCTGATCATACCAGAGATTGAATTGCCAGAGCAATTGCACTGAACAATGGGTCAAATGTAGAGGACATTTTGTTTGTTGACAAGACCACTTCTTCTCTCTCTATTCAATTGTGCATGCATTTAATTAAATGTATAAAACAAGACTTATAAGATCCATCTTTTTTGTTCGTTTATGCGTGTTTATATTGCTGAAAAAACGCTTTAACGGGAGCTGCTCTCCACCGATCTGTAGACCGGCCACTTGTTTATCTCCATGAAGACAGGTATATTTACAGCCCATACTGTCAAACATTTCAGACAAAGCAATAACATTTTTGAGAAAAAAAGCAGCAGAGAACCCTCCCCCAGAAAAGTTACAGAGTGCATCTTTAAGAAATAAGAAAATCTGTCACAAGAAGTGTGTAGTCCTAAACCTAATTTTGGCTAACAAATTGCTAAATCAAACTGTGCACATGTTAGCATTTAGCATAAACCAAACAAACCAAAGAACTTAACACCTCAAAGCAGCTTAAAGGTGGAGTGTATATTTTGTCTAGCATCTGGTGACTAAAGATCAAATTACAACTCAGTACGTTATATCTCTTGCTTACAACAGCCTGCAGGCATATGGCATTGTCTACAAACAGGCCCATCAAAGGGACACGCAGGCGACACAGATAGGACATGCTTCATTTACTGTCATTAACAACACAGCATTTAATTAACTGCAGTGCATTTGTTTGTGTGATTTAAAGAAAGAAACATGGATGGATTCTCTTTAGCAGGGCTGAGATTGTTCATGCATTCATGTATTAACTATTTGGATTCTTCCGATACAAATTGTAATCTATTTAACATTTGAGAGGTAAGAATAAATACTATTGAGATGAGCTTGTGGTTTGGAAAACTTTTTGTTAAGTATGTATAAGTTCTCATTCAATGTTTTTTTCCTCTATTTTTACTACTTTTTACATTTTATAAACAAACAGACATCAAATATATGAAGCAAGATATATGGACTTACTACTACTTGATATTCAAATTTTAGTTAGTTAATTAGAGTTAGTTAGAGTTTTTTCTTTGCTACATAATTTTTGCTTCATATGTTTGATGTCTTTTGTATGTATCTAAAATGTAGAAACCAGTAAAATAAATGAAAAAAACAAACCAAATATTGAGTGTGTACACTGAGTATTGGGTGTGTCCAAACATTTGACTGGTTGTGTATTTTTAAACAACACCTGACAAAGGTTTGGACACACCCTCCCACTCAGTGTTTTTTTTCTCAATTTTTACTACTTTCTATCTTTTATATACATACAGAACACATCAAATATATGAAGCAAGATATGTGGAATTATGTAGTAAAGAAAAAGCAAAGGGTGGCTACTTTGAGGATTTGAAGGTTGTTTACCTTTTTTCCTTTACTCCATAATTCCATACATCTTAAGTCATATATTTGATTTCTTTTGTATGTATATAAAATGTTGAAAATGTGTCCAAACTTTTGACTGGTAGTGTATAAATACATGGAACAGTGGGTGTATGGACTTTAAAAACACAGAGGAGCTTCATGGGTTACAACATGATAACAGGACTGGGTAACCATTTTGAGCTCTGCAGAATTACTCAAAAATGTGAAATAAATGAAACCACAGCTCCAGATATGTTAGATAGTGGCTAGCACTTGTACTTCATAGCAAGATGGTTTCTGGGTTAGATGGTCTGATTCCTGGATCACCTGGGCCCATCAACCCAAAACAAGCACAATAGGTCAAATCCTCTAGTGAGGGTGGTCCAAACCGAGCTCAAGATCTGGACGTGGGTCCCAGAGCAATGTACAGCATTGAAGGATGAGCCAAATGCAGAGAATGAATTTCCCTCAAGAAGGATCAGTTAAGTTTACCTTACCTTACCTTACATGTTGACACATGACTTATACTGGACTGGGTAAACGTTTAAAACTCCCAACAACAAAATCTGCAGAATTACACAAATGTGGCAAGGCACAGCAGGCAAGTTTATTTTTATAGCACAATTGGTACACAAAGTAATTCAAAGTGCTTTACAGAATAAGAAAGGCATTAAAATCACAATACAACAAATCAAAACATAAATAATCATCATAAAATTCACATTAAAAGAGAATAGTGCAGAATAAAAACCTTTCAGTCACATGCACAGCTAAACAGAACCGTTTGGAGCCTGGATTTACACATTGTCAAAGTAGAGGCCTGTTTCACATCTTCAGGACGACTGTTCCGGGTTTTAGCTGCATAAAACTGAAACGCTGATGTGATGTGAAATCTGTGTAGCTAAACAAAACACAACTCTAGTTATGTTCAGCATTATAACATGGTGCTGTGGATTAAGTGCATGGACTTTAAAAATATGGAGGATGTTTATGGATTACGACACACTGACATAAACTGGATTGAGGCTCTAGAGAGGGATACAAAAATGTACACAAGCAATATTTATCACTTCATTCAGTTGGTCAGGAAAGAGTAAAATGTAGGGCACACAGGTACAGAGGCTCACATTTTACACTAAAGAAAAAAAAAACCATTTGTGTATATGATTTGAATATGAAAACTCCCCCCCCCCATAATAAAGGGTTGTGAATGAAACAAAACACAACTCCAGGTATGTTTACGAGGAGTTAACAGCATTATAACATGGCTTAAAGCTCACAAGAGTCAATTTTGTGTAATACAGGACCTTTAACTATCCCCATGGAGACGGCCAGGACAGACTACAAGGCAGATCTGTGGAGAGATGCTCCAGCTCATCTTAAGAATGCATGTTTTTTCAAGGTATTTTTGACTAATAAATACACCTAAAAATGAAAACATGTAAGACTTATGAGTTTAACGCCATACCGTGGAACATAGGTAAACAATAACATCTTCATAGAGTCAAACAGGACGCAGACCACGCATCAGAAAAGTTACAGAGTGCACCTCTAAACCCTTTAATATACTTCAATATATTTCTAATGCCCCCGTTTATTCTAATGATTTGTAGCCCTACCTGTGTTTCCCAGCCCTCCCCTCACATGTCCAGCCTGTATATGTATGTATGTGTGTATATGTGTGTAGATGTGTGTGCGTGTCTTTGTTGTGTTGCTCTAATCCCTGGTCCCGCGGGCTCATGGGGGACCAGCTGAAGCGGTGCAGCGGTGGCTCGTCTCCCTTTCACTTGCTCCCCATATGGTCCTCCTCCTCCAGCCCTGGGTCCCGGGGGGCCTGTTAGCGCCGCACCACCCAGGCCTGTCGTGCCTCACCCCCCCGCCCCCCGCCCGCCCCTCCGCCCCCCCCCCCCCCCC
>KN486540.1:40455-59471 GCA_000787095.1 Periophthalmodon schlosseri
GGGATCCCATCTTCACCCCCCCGGACACTCCCCTCTCGTGGCTTTGTTTGCTGGGTCTCAAGACTTCATCTGTTCTTTTGTACTTTTGAATATATTTTTATTATGTGTGATATAAGTGGCTATAACTATTACTGTAAGCACTAATAAAGCATGAACAAAGACTTAATTCCTAATGAACAAGAATGATTCAGTCTTAATTAATACCCTAATCCCTTAATTTAGTTACTAAGTCTGAATCGTTCTTAATAAATTATTGGTTATTATAAAGTGTTAAGTATGATGTAAGTGGATGTTTCTATTATTATAAGTGCCAATAAAGTATGAATTAAAGTGTATATGTATTGACAGTCTTTACTTTATAATAACTACACCTTAATTAGCCTTAATAAAACATGAACAAAGGCTTAATCCATAATGAACAAGAAGAAGAAGATTCAGGCAGTGGTGGACCGTAACAAAGTAGAAGTAGTAAACTGCAGTACTTAAGTTCAAATTTTAGGTATCTGTACTTTACTTTAATACATTTTAAAATGGAAACTTTTACTTCACTACATTGGAGAAAAGGTATCTGTACTTTCTACTCCACTCCATTTTTGAACAGGACTGAACAGTAAAAGTATTTTTATTACAGTTTGAGACCTGCTGAAAAGCCTGAGGGTTTATTTTTAGCATGTTCATAGTTTCAGCAAACAAAAATATATTAATAAAAACAGCAAGAAAAAAAAAACAATTGATTTGGTTGTTTCTGTTGAACAAAATTCAGCACAAATCTTCATGAAAATCACCACATTTGAAGCTTTAAGACGTCAAAATAAACACAAAATAGTTTTACTTTTTACTCTTTAAGTGCATTTTTAAACAAGTACTTTAATACTTTTACTTCATGTGATACTTTCACTTTTTTTTTTTTTTTTCTCCAGTATCTGTACTTTTGCTTAAGTAACAAAACTGAGTAGTTCTTCCACCACTCAACCCTAACTACTTAATGAAGTCGTTACAAAGCCTGACTCTTCTTAATAAAGTATTTGTTCATTATGGAGTGTGTTCATGCTTTATTAAGGCTAATTCATGTGTTATTAATAGTGTAAGTAAATACTTCTATTACTGTAAGCACTAATGAAGCATGAATAAAAGTGAATACACATTTTTAAATCATAATGCAAATGTATAGCTATTTGGGTCAAACTTCACAACAACTTCACTTGAATAAGCCTTAATAAAGCATGAACAAATGCTTAATCCATAATGAACAAATACTTGAGAATTGAGAATGATTCAGTTTAGTAACTACTTAAATGAACTTAGTGGGCGACAGTAGCTCAGTTGGTAGAGTGTTTGTCCACTGATCCACTGCCACTGAAGGTTGGTGGCATAAACGTCACAAGTTGAGCGGTCAGATCCACTGAACCACAGGGTTGCAGGTGTGATTCCTGCAGATGAATGCTGTCATTGTGTCCTTGGGCAAAACACTTAACCCACCTCGTCCCCAGTGTCTGTGTACACTGGTGTATATGGATGTGTGTGTGAATGGGTGAGTGGTTCCTTGATGTAAAGAGCTTTAAGTGCCTTGAAGGTGGAAAAGCGCTATATAAAAATGTGACCATTTGCCATTAATTAACACCCTAACTCCTAACACTAAGCACTTAATGAAGTAGTTAATTAAGTCGTCTTAATAAACAATTTGTTCATATTTTACTAAATTTCTTAATATTTTACTAAAGCTAATTAAGTTAAAGTTAATTTTTGATTACTATATACATATATATTACTTATACTTTCTGTTAAGTCTGTTCTGTTAGACTCATCATGAAATCGTCGATGATGAAAATGGGATAATCTACGCAAACTATAAAAAACATCTAATATAATACTATAAACTATTAAGTATTAATGATTCATTCTGACTTTTTTTTACAGTTCTAAACATAGTTATTTCTGTTTTTATCTGTATTTTAGAATCTTTAAAAGGTCTTTTTTTTTTTTTTTTTTTTTAATGATCCATGCTTATTGAGCCAAAAGCTCAAATCACATCCATCAGATTCAAGCCAAAATCAAACATTTCAATAGGACACATGTCTAAGGCACTGTTGTATTGATGAACCATATTTTAGAGCAGAAAAAAAAAATCACAATTAAAGGCCCAGTGAAATTGATGGATTGGATTTGAACATTTAAAACATGTTTGAGGAGGCAATGGTAAAATGATCACATGGTCACATTTTTATATAGCGCTTTTCCACCTTCAAGGCACTTAAAGCTCTTTACATCAAGGAACCACTCAGACACTGGGGGTGAGGTGGGTTAAGTGTCTTGCCCAAGGACACAACAACAGCATTCATCTGTGGAAAGTGGAATCACACCGCCAACCTGGATTTGACTGCTCTACCAATGATGTTTATGTCGAGAGCAGGATTCGAACCACCAATCTTCAGATTAGTGGACAAACTAAATAAATATTAAGAATTTGAAACCAGAAAGTCACTAACAAACCTAAACAGTTTTTTTTGTTTAAGGTTAGATCTTATGTGACCTCCCGCCTCTAGCTCCGATGGTAAACTTGAAAAGGATATTTTGTGACACCGGACTTTATCCATGTAAATGAGTAAATTTCACTTGTTCCCCCATAAATTATATTGTGATTGGAAAAATTTGTGACAAAATCAGACCGCGGCATGCTGTCTGTACAGAATTGTTTTTTGGTTTTTTGTTGTTGTTTTTTTTAAGTTTATTGATCGCAAACCTAGCAAAAGGAGCCTGATATGTAAAGTGCGTTTTGGGATAGCATAGTGACAGAGATGGCCACCCACCCCTGCTTCACTTCACCGCCTGAACAAGCAGTTCTTAAAGGTCCTGTGTTACGCAAAACTGACTCTTGTGAGCTTTAAGCCATGTTATAATGCTGTTACCTCATCAAAAACATACTTGGAGTTGTGTTTTGTTTCATTCACCCATGTTTGACTAATCCTTTTTTATTAGTCTGTCTACATCTCCAAAACTCAAAATACTCTGTTCCACCTTGTGATGTCATGAAGCGGTAGTTTTCAAATTAACAGCAACCTTTTAACTTTTGTTCAGCAGAGACTGGAAATTCCAGGTCTGGCATTATCCAAATGATTCTAGTGAAGGTGTATAGAGTTTAAAAACACAGTGGAGCACTTGTTGTATTACCACATGACATCACAAGGTGGAGCACTGTTGTATTACCACATGACATCACAAGGTGGAAGAGAGTGTTTTCAGTTTGAGAGAAAAACTCAGCCTAAATATGCAGATTTTGTGCGATAAACATGAAACAAAACACAACTCCAGGTATGTTTTGATGAGGAAACAGGATTATGACATAGATCAGAAAACAGAGTAGCATGTTCTCTTTAAGACCTGTATAAAGGGTTTGTGAGAGCTTAAATATCTACCTCTTTTCTTATAATCAAATCCCTCTCTTAACTTTTCAGATAGACTTTTTGCGTTCAAACTATAGCATAAATCAGCGTAGCGTTCTTAGCATTTAGAAACATGACTTACACCCACACATACTTTTAATTGTTTTGCTTTATTATTTATTTGTGCTCAGTCAATCATCAGATGGTGAAAATGTATGGGATTCTGACTTCCTGTTCAGCTCCCTTGAAAAATCATCAGGTCACTTTTGTTTTGTTTTGTTTATTTTCAGGATATTAATATTTAAATCCATTTGTATTACTTTTTAATGAGACAAAACACAACAGAATAAAAAAGTGATCGATATTGTCATTTCTGAATAGGCCCTGCCCACTGATGCCTTAATCCAAATTTGGATTATCATATTTGACGTAGCCTATTGTATTGTATTGTATTTTCAAATTTTAAAAGCACATTTTCTCCTTCTTGTCAATCATCCTGCTCAATATATAGTTCCCCGTATCATCTTTCCCTCTCTTTCAAAACAGGATTTCTCCAGCAGGCCTTGAACGCACCACCAGTTGGGCCTCTTGTGCCTTTAAATCAGCTGTCACTACCTCTCTGGATTAGTGTGGATTTCTAAACGAACAAGAGTACACAAATTCACACAACTTCTTTGAACACGTCATAAACATTTCCAGATTGGCCACTGCTTGCTGACACGTGTTTCAAGTCATAGCTTGAGAATTCAATGATTACAACTTTTTTTTTTTTTTTTGCATCTTTTCCAGCTCCTTTTTGAATGAAATATTTATCAAGAGAAACATGAAACTGCCAAGTTCAGATCAACGCAGACATTGGTACCTGGAATCTTTGAACTGGATTTCAGAGCCATGATTTTTCACATTGATTTTGTCATCTAAGTTGTTGTCTTTTTTTTTTTTGAAAAATTTTAAAATATTCATAGTGTAAGCCGTGATTTCCTGGCTGCTTCAGAGGTGGTCCACAGATTGAGTGCTAGCGCCCTCTATTGATCGCAGCTGGGAAATGTTTTATACTAGTCAATGCATCTGCTTATCTAGGCTTTAGACATGTATTAAATGTGAAATATTTAATAATAAGGTGAATTATAAGTTAAGTTTACGCAATCAATGCTTTCATTTCTGTTATACATGATTTAAATTGATTTGTTCAAATAATGTGACAGTTGTGTATATTGTAGGTAACATTTAGGTGGGAATTCAAAACATTTTTTCATAACACTTACTTACTTTTATTCATTTTCTTTTCCACCTATAATCTTGCTATTTCCTTATTAACAATTTCACTCCAGACAGCACCGTAAAGTACCAATTATAAGTTCACAATTCAAATTTAAGATGATAAACTTATTTTCAAGTTTAATGCCAGCTTCAGTTGTTAGACTGGAAAGAGACAAAAAAAAAAACAGGTAAGTTAATGCTACAAAAAAAAAAATGTTTAATTAGATATTTCACTTTGAAATTAAATAATAATAAAAAAAAAATCGAATATATTGTCCAACTTTGAGATAACTACCAATTTACCGAAACATATGGGGCCTAAAAACAAATTCATTTCAAACTTTCAAACTAATTTATTGGATAAAACTTTAAAAAAAAATAACACACCTGTCTCCACAAATATGGTACAAAAACATATCGCAACAATTCTTTTTATTTTGAAGTTACAGAAAGAAAAAACAAAGATATATTTTATCTTAAAGGTCCTATATTACATAGAATTGACTCTTGTGACACTTAAGCCATGTTATAATGTTGTCACCTCCTCAAAAACATACCTGGAGTTGTGTTTTTTTTCATTCACACATGTTTGAGTGATGCTGGTTTATTAGTTTGTCTACATGTCAACGCTGTTCCACCTTGTGATGCCATGTAGTGGTAGTTTTCAAGTTAACAGCTCCTTTTACCTTTAGTTCAGTAGAGATCAGAAATTCCAGGGCTGAAATTATCCAAATGACTCTAGTGAAGGTGTGTGGAGTTTAAAAACACAGTGGAGCACTTCCTGTATTACCACAACAGAGTAAAGAACACTATGTAAAACTTGTGTGAATGAAGCAAAACACAACTCCAGGTGTGTTTGTGGTGTGGAAACAACATTATAACATAGATCATAGAATGACGTAATGTGGGCCCTTTGTTTTTTCAAGGTATTTGTGACTAATAAATACACTTAAAACTGAATACATGTAAGTTTACTGTGAAACATTCCAGGCAGACAATAACATCTCCATGGAGACAAACAGGAGACAGACCACAGCAGAAAAGTGACAGTGCGCTTCTCAAATGTTGGTGCGCAGGCTCCTTCAGGTAGAACTTGGGCAGCTCTTCAGTATATGTGTTCTCCTAAGTCAGAATTCATTTAATCAGTCTTTTGTCCTCCTTTGTATAACGTCTCGCTTAGAACTACAGTGGAAATGATGTCGTCCACTTGTAGACCTGGTTTAGCCCTAGATTAGACCTGGAGTGACCCTGTTATATAAATCCGGTGGTACTTGGACGGCCAAATCTTTTCTTTAGTGATGCTTGGTGTGAAAAGTTTGAGAGCCACTGACTTAAATACTAGTTCCACATACGTATATAGGTGGTATATGTTGTGTATATGTCCCACGCTCAAACAGCTGGAGGATGGAGGGTGAGGAAGCACGAGGTGAGAAAGTCTCTGCTGTTTTTCACACTTTGAAACTGGATCTGCAGAGGCCGTGTTGTGTCTCTGAGTGCCACATCCTCCACCGGGCTTCGCGCTGTCATCGGCTGACTCTCTCTCCTTTTCTTCTTCTTCTTCTCTCTCTCTCTCCTCTTGCGCTTTTCTCCTCTTGTGCTATCCCACTCACTTCCCTTCTGTCTTTCTCTCCTCTAATCTCTTTCTCTATCTCCTTTCCCATCTTCTGTCTATCTCCCCTCTCCCTGTCTGTGTTTTTCTCTCTATCTTCTCTCCCTCTTTTTCGCTCTCCTCTTGCTGTTTCTCTCTCACTTCTTCTCTGTCTTTCTCTCCTCTCCTCTAATCTCCCCCTCTTTCTATTCTTTCTCTCTCTCTCCTCTTCCTCCCTTTCTTTCTCCTCTCTCACTTTTTATTTTTCTCTCTCCCCTCTCCCTTTCTGTCCTTCTCTTCTCTCCCTCCCTCCAATTCTTTCCCCTCTTGGGCTTTATGTCTGTTTTTCTCTCCTCTCCTCTAAACTCACTCTCTTTCCTCTCTCTCCTCTTCCTATCTTCTTTCTGACTGTTATCTCTCACTTTCTGCCTTTTCCTCTCCTCTCCCTGTTTCTCTCTTTCCTCTCCCCCTTTTCTTTCTGTCTCTCTGTCTTACACTTTCTGGCTTTCTCTCTCCTCTCCCTCATTTTCTCTCTCTCCTTCTGTTTCTTCTCTCCTCTCTGTCTTTCTCTCTATTTCTCTTTCTGTCTTCTCTCTCTTCCTGTTTCTCCTCCTATTCTCTCTTTCCTCTCCCTGTTTATCTCTTTCCCCTCTCTCCTTTTCTTCCTGTCTCTCCTCTCTCACTTTCTGTCTTTCTCTCTCCTCTCCCTTTTTCTGTTTCTCCTCTCCCTCCTTCTCTTTCTGTCTCTCCTCTCTTACTTTCTGCCTCTCTCGCTCCTCTCCAATCTCTCTTTCTCTCCCTCTTTTCCCTCCTTCTCTTTCTCTCTCTCCTTTCTGGCTTTTCTTACAAGCACAAACACATTATTTACATATGAACTGTGGATTACTACAGTATAATAAGTGCATCTTTGTCCATGTTTATTAAGGCTAAACTGGTAGAAAAAACACAATGAAGAAATGATATTGTTAAACAAGCAAAGCTCTGAACAGCAGCAATTGAATCAAAATTGTATAGAAGTAGAAAATATATGAAATAAATATTCAATATACATATTTTTGCACATAAAGACTTCCACACTTACTCACACTCACACCTCCAGAAGCCCCCCATCCCCGGCCCGCCCCGCAGCTGGCCAGGGCCCCCCTCCTCTGGGCTAACGGCTCGGCAGGGGGGCGGAGCTCTGGACCAGGCTAAAAGAAAAGCATGCACATCAAGGACGACAAGAACCGCGGGGGGAAGGAGGGAGAAGAAAAGTAACGTATGATCCTCTCTTTCTCTGAGCAACCTCCACCCTCAAACTGCATTTCCCATCAGCCCTTTCTGCCGTTCGTCCAGGTCGATTTCGAATAATTTTACGTGTGTCAAATAGAGGTCAAAGGTCATGTCTTGACCTTTAGAACTGCGTGAATTGACATGTGTTAACTGCTTTGAAGCAGACATATTGTTCCTGTGTCTGCTATGTCATTGTGGACATTATAAATCACAATATAGATCTGAAACGACTTAATAAAAGAAAGAAGTCCGCTGACTCCCACGTTAGAAAACTGGGGTTCCCAAAGGGAGCTGACGGCGCCGTAAACGTCATCATAAGAAAGAGCCGTGAAGTTGTTGGCGCCTCCGATGGATAGACACATCACACTAACGAGTAACGGATAAAAAAGAAAAAACATCTACTAAAACAACTACACAACACGACCGAATCTTACGTGTATCACTGATGGAGAAAATAAAATTGGAGAACGAACTAAGTACAAAGCAGAGGACGTGTACCGGTGGAGGTGAAAATGGGGGTTTATCAGGGCAATGACATCTTGAATACAGGTGTAGAAAAATTACTCAATCGATGCACAAATCACCCTAAATACAACTCAGAATAATGACGTTTTTTTATATAGCAGTGCCTGTTGGACACATGCCCACAAATGAAGAAATGAATGAAATGAAATGAAATGTAGTGAAGTAAAAGTAAAAAGTACCCACTATAAAATGTACTTAAGTGAAGTAGAGCTACCTAAAAATTCTTCTTGAATACAGTACTTTACTCCTTCGTTACCTTCCACCACTGATTTAGGCTCACCAACATGACGCAAGTAGCGCATCAATTTGATCAATTCTTGCTGAGCCAATCAAACCTATAGGTGCTGTACCTGATTTTCATGTCTTTTGTTTTGATGCGTAATACAAAGTGATTTTAATTCACTTTCTGACTTGTACTCAGTGCATATAATATCAGATGATCCAAAACCGCTTCAGTATTTTTTCTATATTCCACACCGTCAGAATCCGCCGTAGCTCTAGCTCTAGCTCCTTTTAAACCGCTCCACCTGGGGGACATATAGCGGTGCTGAGGTGTGAAGCTCCGATATGAACCTTATATTGTTCCACAGTGTGACTTTAGCAGGTGCAAGAGCGCTCTCCACGGCAACGCGCCTTTTCACTTCTCCGCCCTGTCCGTCATCTGTCTTCCATCAACTATTGAGCGTTCGCCTGCGGTTTTCCATCAGGTTCCGCTGACTCATGTGTTACCGCCTTACCCCAACCGATTACTAATTCCATTATCCTGTCTCCCCTTCGCCCTCTGCGCTCAATTCATTCGCTTTTCTCACTTTCTCTTTCTCGTCTTGTACCGGGCCTTGCTCCTGCTCGGTTCCATTTGCAAGGTGTGATATTGCTTTAATTGAGCAGAAACATGCGGAGAGATCAGACATATCTCGGGGGATTAAGGGCCAAAGCCGGTTGGAGAGAGCTGGTGCGACGGGCAGCCTCTGTTTGGAGCAAGGGGTCTGCTGGGAATGAATGTAGTTAGTGTGACCCTTGAACCCGCGAGCTGTTGACGTGGAAACCGGCCAAAAGGGGTCCAACAGAACGCTTTTGTTAATCTCATTCAGCGCTCCCTGTGAACCGCGAGCGAGGGGGCTAGAGCTGGCGGTGCGGACCGGAGGAATGCGCGGTCCCGCTTTATTCCGCTTTATGCTTTGGAAACAGAGGTGGGCCCTGGAACTAGCAAGGCTCCTCTAACTGGGGTACCTCCTCCACTCAGCTCAATCGACACTGACAGTTTCCTGGCTTAGGCTTGCCAACTGGCAGGGCAGCGGTGCAGAGGGAGGGAGGAGGGAAGGAGGGGGGGTAAAGTGCGCCCCATCGAGGCAGCAAAGGCCACAGGCAGGAGAACACGACTTCACAGGCCGCTACAGTAGTGTTTCAGATAACCTTCACGAGGAGTTGGCCTGAATGAATGGAAGCAAGGACAAAAGACAAGTCCAAGTCCAGAATAATATCTCTGTATTGTTTATACAGATGGATATCAGTCTGGTCAGCACTCCCTTTGTCGCACCTCGAGCCAAAACCATGGCCGCGCAATCAAATTTGTTTATTTCAGTGACGCATGGGAAGCTAAGGAGATCACTGGTCACTCAGCATTTATTCCGCATAAAGCCGCAGTGTTTTCCAGTCACCTGATACACTTTGATATGGACGGATCATGCATGTCCCTGTTTGGCTAATCAGTTATGCCCATGTGCAGTCAGGCAGATTCAAAGTTGATCAGACTCGTATCTGTGTAAAGTATTGGAGAAGTGTGTATTCTGGATTCCAAACAATCAGAACTCCATGTAACAATATCGAAAGTAGATGTAGTTGACTGCATAATGCTTTCTCAAGTGAATCAAGCATATTCGTTCAAAGTCAGAAAAGGTCTAACTTGTAACTTTTTTCCTGAGGGATCTGCCACTTCCTTAATGGCGTCAGTAGCTTCGTTGGTAGAATGCTTGTCCAATGATCCAAAGGTCAGTGGTTCGAATCCCAAATCCGACATAAACATCCTTGGTAGAGCGGTCAAAATTCAATTCCAGCTTCCACAGATTGACGTTGTGTCTTTCGGGAAGACACTTGACCCTGCCTCGCTGCCTGCCTACATTGGTGTATGAATGTATGTGAATGGGTGCGTGGTTCCTTGAAGTGAAGCGCTTTGAGAAGATAGAAAAGTTTAATGCTATACTGTACTGTAGCAAGCAAAGCCAACATGATTCCATTATGCATGAGTCTCGATGCTGATACAGAAGTGGAAAGGCCTACATCTCTGTAATTTTAGCAAATCTCAAGTACCTCTCCAATCAGGTAAGACCACACGGCCTAATACGAGCTCATAATTTGCAGTTCCACAAGAAGGAAGCGCTGAGATAAGTTCAAAGAAGACACTATTGCCAATAAATTAGTACAAGGTCTCAGGGCCACGGTCCCCATTTTGTTATTAAAATGTTAAAACTATAAAAAGTGACCTTTGAGATTTCTCTTTTTGTGGCACTAATTTAATAACTGTTGCCATAGTAACAAAAGTAGGACATTTGAAGTTCAATTTTGCCACTTTTTATGTGCAGTTTTTAGATTGAGCATGTGACCTCTATAACATGATAGGCCTATTTTTATTTACTTATTTATTTTAAGATTGACTTTACTGTACCTGTAAGAAAATTTAAACATTCCACCAATGAGTCCACAGCCTGGTTATGGTTTGGCAATGTTTTTTTTATTTTTTTATTTGTTTTTACACATATTACACACGTATTATATTACTGAATTCACAGTAAAATTACTGTGTACATAATTAATGCTGTGATTCAGAGGTCCTAAGAAAATTGGGTTTTTAAAATATATTTATTTATTCCTGTATTTATTTTTTGGCAAGACACATATTAATTTACCTGAACTGAGTTGATTTTAAGGTACTTCATCCATTGTTGTGGTGTGTGTGTAAGTGTTAGTAGTAGTACGAGGGGCGATGGGGCAGATTACCAGTATCGATTCCTTTTGTGTTTCAAGAATTTACAAAAAAAAAAAAAATCCTAGTTACATGAAAGTCAGGGATTTGATGTTATACACTTTCTGACTTGACCGCATTTCTCTGTACTCAGTGCATATAAAATCAAATGATCCAAAACCACTTCAGTATTTTTTCCATATTCCACACCAGCAGGATCCGCCGTAGCTCTAGCAAACGTGTGGCCTTTTAAACCGCTCCACCTGGGGGACATATAGCGGTGCTGAGGTGTGAAGCTCCGATATGAACCTTATATTGTTCCACAGTGTGACTTTAGCAGGTGCAAGAGCGCTCTCCACGGCAACGCGCCTTTTCTCTTCTCCGCCCTGTCCGTCATCTGCTTTCCATCAACTATTGAGCTTGTTATGGTTTGGCAATGTTTATTTTTTATTTTTTTCAATTTCACACATGTATTATATTACTGTATTTATATATATACAATTTGTCTAGAAAGTAGCTAAATATTGTACTCAATAATAGTACTGTTGGTTCAAATCAAATTAGAATTAAGTAGAAGTAGTCCAAGAAACTCAAGTAAATGTAAAAAGTATTTAAGCAAGAGTAATTGTTACAGTAACTCTCGGGACTTAAAATTTGATTTGTAATATGATGGACAAAACATGCACAAAATCTGGTATTTTCGAAGGAGTAGACGCCAAAAAGTGAGAAAAACAAAATCATATCCGAAGGAGTGGTGCAAGAAACACAAATGTTCATATCATTTCATATTGTCAACATAAAGCTTTTGTCCCTTGTAGACTTATTCAGAGTGGTAAAAGTAACTAAAACGTTTACTCAAGTAAAAGTACTGTTATACTCTAAACTAGAATCCTGAAGTTACTCCCACAAGTACAATTTTATGTAACCCACCCTGTTTGTCCAACAACATTCAAGAACAAAGTTTGTTGATCAAGTCAAACTGAATTGAGATATTTGAGAAAACACTATTGTACTCCCCCGTGGGCACTGTGGGGCCCCTGGGAGCCAAAGTGAAGGGTGCAGCTGTGAGTGGGGCCCGGGACATTTAGCATGGGCAGCTTAGTCCAGATTAGTCCAGATTAGTCCAGATTAAACTAGAGGGGCTCTCCACGGCTCTGAATACAAGTTTTTTGTCTTGTTTATTCTTTCTTAATTAAAGTACACAACCAGATAAGTTAGCTCTGTCACGGTCTGTTGTTTCATACATTTTTGGCTGTTTTTGAGAAGGAAAAAAAGTAAGTAGCCTATTTTGACAGGGGATAAATAAGCATGACGAGGTGAAGCTGATAACACTCAATAACACATGGTGACAGGTGGCTAGCTCTCTCATCTCATCTCACAAGAAGGTTCTGGGTTCTACGCCCAGGCCTTTCTGGACAGAGTTTGCATGTTCTTCCCGTGTCTTGGTGGGTTTCTTTCGGGCACTCTGGTTTCCCCCATCATCCCAAAGCATGCACCACAGGTCAAATCCTCCAGATAGGTAGTCCTCACCAATATTAGCTCAAATTCTGGTTAATAATGCTTAATCATGCGGCACAATTTGTTTATTTGTTTGCTATTTTTTTACTCACTTAAACTATAAATGGAGGTATTCCATGGATCATCACAGGTTTTACAAATCAATTCATTGTAGTTAGGGACCCCCAGACAGCGTAAGGCCCCAACAAAAGTAGGAACAGCCCTGAGTTACACTATTTAAGCCTAAAGCATAGACTAAACTAATCCAAACTAGTCAATACAACTCAAACTCAACTTATTCTCTTATTTCTTATTCTTATACAATGAAAATTTGATAAGTGGGTAACACTTTATAATTACACTATGTATTTTGTTTATTATGAATGATTTAGGCTTAACTACTTAATTACAGGGTTAAGAGTTGAGGTATTAAATGACTCAGTATTTACTAAACCTGAATCATTCTTAATAAACTATTTAAAGGTGCTATATTATGCTAAATTGACTCTTGTGAGCTTTAAACCATGTTATAATGTTACCTCCTCAAAAACATACCCAGAGTTGTGTTTTTTTTCATTCACATGTTTGTGTAATCCTGCATTATTAGTCTGTCTACATCTCCAAAGCTCAAAATGCTCTGTTCCACCTTGTGATGTCATGAAGCGGTAGTCTTCAAGTTAACAGATACCTTTTACCTTTTGTTTAGCACAGATTGGCAGTTCCAGGGGTGATATTATACAAATGATTCTTGTGAAGGTATATTTAAAAACACAGCGGAGCACTTCCTGTATCACCGCATGACATCACAAAGTGGAACAGAATGTTTTCAGTTTGAGAGAAAACTCAGCCTAAATGTGTGCGTTAAATGTGTGAACGAAACAAAACACAACTCCAGGTATGTTTTTGATGAGGAAACAACTTTATAACAGATCAGAAAATAGAGTTATACGGGCCCTTTAAGGCTAATTAAAGTGTAGTTATTATAACATGGATCTGAAAAGGAGTTACTGTATGAACGTAACACCTCCAGACTTTCTTCCACATTCAAACGTTCACATGACTCCTCTCTCAGCGTCTTCTTATGTGCAGGTCTTGCGAGTGGTGATGGGCGCCATGCAACAAATGGGCCGGTCTTTATTAGCACGCTGCAGAGGAGGAGGCAGGCTGACAGCAGACAGGAAGTGTGGAGCGGCTGCCTCTGCTCCCACTGCGCTGCCAGTCAGCTGAGTCCACTGCTCAGCGGCACCGGGGAAATACCTGCAGCTCAGCACAATGGGACCACTGGGATTACAGGCCCCCCGCCGCACCAGAGAGAGAGGGAAAGGGGCAGGAGGAGGGGGAGAAGAGAGACCAAAGGTAGAGGAGTTTTCTGATGTAATGTTACAGTGTGTTGTTTTTTTACTTACACTATACCAATGAATGACAGGAAAAGGATGTAGAGTAACAAGGATTTGGTTTTGGGTTGAGGAGTGTCTATGGTAAAACATGTCTTTTCGTTCCTCTTTGTGATTATACATTAGATCTGTCTATCCATGCATTTCAGAATGGGGTCAAATTTGGACCATTAGCACAGCGATTAACAATTTAAAACAAAATGTCTCACCTTTTGAACGGTGACACTCAAAATAATGTCTCTAACCCGGAATTTATAACAGGAGCTACAGCGACGTAACGTAGGCACATACATATTACATATATACATGTATTTCAAAGCATCAATTTACATCAGAGGCAACAGAACTGCCATTGCAACACTAGCCTCTGTATATTCTCCTCTTTAAATGCCAAACTGTCTTATATTGTTTATATATTAAAACTACTACTACTGGCTGCGGTGCGTTCATTGATTAGGCTACTTACCTTTTAAGTTTTTGTTTCTGCACAGTGTGGGCATTTTCCTTTCATACATAAGTTCTTCTTATAAGGTTGCTGTCTGGCATCTTAAAGTGTTTTATATTTATCCACCAAGGCTATAAACTTCCTGTGGTCCATCATGAGTCATTCCCTGAGCTCCTGGATGCGACGCATGTTGTTTACGCATCTGTACTGACCAAACTCATTTTGAAAGGGCTGGAGACGCTCTGTTGATGTTGAAAAATTTGAACTCCAACCTAATTTGAGCAACGTGTAGCATATTTACGCCTGTTGGATGTGCATGAGACTTTGAAGGTGTAGATTTTCTGAGCAGTTAAAATGAAAAGCGCTTCCTTGCACATTATTACTGTTTTGGTGTAAATTGGAGTTAACAGGAACCTGAAACCCATGAACAAACAGGATTATATTGAAACTGTGGAATTCAGGACCAAGAATATAGCTATGAATAACCAAAACTGAAACTATTCTGTGAAATACTTTTTTAAAAATGTTATTTATATGACAAGGACAATGACATCATACATAGTTTTGAGCAGAGCATGAGACCCATACAGAGAGTGTATAGTGCTAATTCTGCACTCCTGTCCCTGGCTGGGCTTTTCCCTACGCATTGACAGCTCTAGAGACAGCAGCCTGACCTTTATAATGTGGCACGTTTATAGTGTTGTATTTTGCCACATCTATTTGTTGTGTGTTTGTTGTTTTGTCAGTATGTTCGAGGGCTACAGATGGAGAGTATCTGGGTGCTCCTCATAATTTAGCTACTGTGTCCGAGTCATTTCCCCCGTGGGTCTGAATGTCGCATAAGAAGCACACAGACCTCTCCTCGACCTGAGCATGGCACAATTGGTTCAAAACGCTCTGTGAAGATGCCCATTGCGACCCCACTCCTCTTTTCTGTGTCTTCGGTGTGTGCGGAGTGATTTACCTGCCGTCTCCGGCTTTAACGTGCCCCATATGGTGAACAATACCCCATAAAGATGCCTCTAAATGACACAGGAGTTATAAAGGAACCTCACACTGGCTATGTTTAAATGCACATCAAAAATCTGATCATGATCTGATTTCTGGAGTTGTCAGATTACTGAAATGGCATGTCATGTATTATTTTATTTTGTATCACAGCTCTTACGGTCAAAATATGTCCACTGTGTGCTCTCCGCATCTAATTAGAATTATTGTCTGATAACCAGGAGGTGCCCGTTAGCATGCTAGTTGTTGTTAGCTTTACCCTCACAGCAAAACTCCGCTCTGGTCTCTGAGAGTTTATAATCTCCTTGCGTATCCTTGAATATTTATGACATTCGGGATGAAGAATAACTTTGGATGACTCTAAACTGTAATCATCGTAAATATCAGGTACGCGCATTTAAAGACTGAAACACTCATTTTAAAAATAAAACAGTTCTATGGATTAACTGACACATGTCATGAGGTGTTGATGATCAGATTTCTGCATGTGCATGTAAACACACACACAAAATCACATCAAATCATTCTAGTTATCTGATTTGTACTGGACATATAAATGTGTGGAAGCTCCAAGCATAGTTCATCTGTTTTTTAATGTGACACATTCACACTTGCGTCTCTCGCTAACGATAGATGTCCCGTGTTTACTAATAGCGTGCAGTCAGACTTATATGCATATGTTGTAGGAGTGTTGGAGTCGGTGTGTGAACGAGCAGGACTTGGCAGGGCTGTGAGAAAAGCAGATGGAGAGGAGAGAAACAGTCCACCTCACATCTGAAGCTCTCCTCTCTCTATCGCTGCCACTCAGATGTCTTTGTGTCTAGACAAAATATAGATTTACTTAAAGAAAATGTATTATGCTTTTTCTATGTATTTAGACTTAAATTAACATTAATACATATGTTATGTTTAATAACATATGTAGAGTATGTTACATTTTTTTCATTGTAAACCACAGTATTGATCTTAATAATTAAAATGTGTCCTATGACTTCTTCATGGTGGCATTTCACTGTAGCAAGCAGCACATTTTAATTTGTGTTTTTACAGCTGTAAAATGGCTATGTGACATTTTTAACCCTAGATGTCTTGTCCGGAATCAAGTTTTTTTAAAGGCCCTATATTATGCTATTTCTGATCTGATGTTATAATGTTGTTTTCTCATCAAAAACAGACCTGGAGTTGTGTTTTGTTTCATCCACACATGTTTAACACACAAACCCTGCATATTTAAGCTAAGTTCTTCTCTCAAACAGAAAACACTGCCAACCTCTACTAAACTAAAGGTAAAAGGTAGCTGTTAATTTGAAAACTACCGCTTCATGACATCACAAGGTGAGCATTTTGAGCTTTAGAGATGTCGACAGACTAATAATAAAGGGTTACTCAAACGTCTGTGAATGAAATTTTCCTAGATGACCCTCCTGTGCCCTGTGCCCTGTGCCCTGTTCCTGTTCCGTGGACCAGGATCCTCCCTTCCCTCACCTGGCTGGATGACCCAATACCTGGTTAGGATGATCCCTACCCTACCGTGGACCCAATACTGGTTAGGATGATCCCTACCGTGGATAAGCCTCCCTCTGTCCCTTAGTTGAGTGGCTCTGGCCCTACAGACTTGAACTCTATCTGCAAATGGATGCACATTAGTCCTGGACACATCTGCAGCTGCCCGTCCATGGGAGTGGAGCTCTCCTTCACTGTGGTTCGAGGTTTCTCTTTTTTCCACAGTGTCTTTTGAGTTTTTCCTTGCGAAGAAGGTGGGTCTAAGGACAGGGGATGTTCTGGGACAGTTCTCCATTTGGTTATTTTCTGTTGATTAATTTGCTTGTCTGTTATTGACCAATGTCTGTTTCACTGTTGATTTTCTAACTTTCTGTTGGTTAAATCAATTCTCATGTTCAGCCATAAGAAGCAACTGCTGTTGTGATTTGGGGCTTTACAAAATAAATTGAATTGAATTGAATTCATACTTCTAGATCACTTAATGTGCACTGAGAACAGAATCTGGATTTTTAAACATAAATCATAAATCTAATCATAACAACACTACAAAAGTGTGTAGCTCTAATGCAGAAAAAGGGAAAGTCAAGTAAGTAACTGCACAGTATTTCACAAAAAAGTGTGTGAGATTTTATTCACAGAGGAGGAAGTAGAACTATAAGTAGACTATTTTTTTTTTTTTAAGAATTTCAGCAATCAAAACAAAGAGGGTGGTCTATTTTCAATTGGAATACCTTCAGTCATAGCACATGCAAGTCCAATAGGGAAAAAAAATGACCATAAAAACAGATAATTGTCCCAAACCTGTCCAAAAAACCTTCTTGTGCTTCTGCTGTCATGTGATTTACTATTGTGTTTTGGTTATACCTGTAAGAGCCCCTTATTCCGCCACACAAGCGTCCATTGTGTTTACATTTAGAGCGCTACAAGTCAGTATTATTACACAGCAATCCTATTCACGACGCCAATAAATCTTCAGCCTATATGTTTTCAGTACTTGGCTTTTACGACACGGACGAGCAGCGAGCGCCACGGGACCCTCCCACTAAATAAATGTATATGTTTATGCCCCTGCTCAGAGGTGGAGAGCTAGTGGGGCATGTAACGGTGTTGTCCCGCCCCCAGAGAGCTTTACGGCCAATGGGGTAATAAACATGTCAGGCCTGGGATAGGGAGGAGAGAGAGGATGCAGAGGGCTGGAGAGGTGGCGATGAGCTGTATTTAGTCTACACCAGGGGCGTCCAGACCGTGGTGTGGGGGCAAAATGCGGCTCTAGGTCTTCCTGGTGCAATGGCTCACATTATCCCGAGGAGTCATTTTTATTGGTGGAAGAAGTACTCAGTTTTGTTACTTAAGTACAAAAAGTTTTCTTCTTCCTTCTTCTTTCGAGCTTAAATAAGAAAAAGTATGTGAAATGTGCAAAACAAAACAAAACAAAAAAAGCCCTCTCATTAAAAGTAATAGTATCACCTGAAAAATCTACTGAAGTATTAAAGTACCCATTCAAAAATGTGCTTAAAGAGTAAAATGTAAACGTATTTTGTGCAGATTTTGAGATGTAATAAAGCTTCAAATGTAGTGATTTTGGTAAAGATTTGAACTGAATTTTGTTTAGTAGACACAAAATTCAGTAAAAACATTTTTTTTCTAGCTGTTTTTATTTGTGTATTTTTGTATATTCTCAAACTATAAAAGTGTTAAAAATAAACCCCTCAGCCTTTTCAGCAGGTCTCAGACAATAATGAAAAATTCTTTTAATTTTCAGTCCTGTTCAGATAGATAGTGTAATGGAGTAGAAAGTACAGATACCTGCTCTCAAATGTAGTGAAGTAAAAATGGAAAGTATCCACTCTAAAATTTACGTAAGTAAAGTAAGTAAAGTAAGTAAAGTACAGATAGCAAAATGTACATAAATACAGTACTTTACGACTTGTACTTTGTTATATTTCATCACTGTTTTTACTACACTTCTATAATCCTCTGCCATTATTACCACAATTACTGTAAAGTTTGGACAACCCTGGTTTACACATCACACATTAACATCAGAAACAATACATTTTGTGATATAAACTACAAATTAAGTTACATTTGTGGGTTTTGCCATGGAGCATAATATATCCTGTTTAAAATAACAGGATATATTATGCTTTTTCTGGTATTGGCAAGGCAAGTTTATTTGTATGGC
>KN486541.1:1177-12453 GCA_000787095.1 Periophthalmodon schlosseri
CGCTCTTCAGTCAACCCCTGGCCTGAGTGGATGGGCGTCATGCACGGTTACGAGATCGAGTTCATTTTTGGGTTGCCCCTGAATGCATCGCTGGGATACACAAAGAATGAAATCAACATGACCATGAAGTTTATGAAACATTGGGCGAACTTTGCGAGGACAGGGTAAATGAAACAAATACATTCCTTATAGTTGGGGATAAAGTCGTTGTACCTGTTCTTAATAATGTGAAAACCAGAACTAGTTCAGTTTAAACAGTTTGCAGTGGTCCAAAGTTATGCCTCACTTAACTTCTGCATTCTGGTCCTCCTAATTATTCACCACAATAAGTTTATGAGCACTTTTCACAACAGAACGGAGTGGAGTTTTGCCGTGATGGTAAAGCTAAAAACTAGCATGCCAACAGCACACTTAGTAATTCTCAGACAATAAAACACGCAGTACACAACAGACTTGTTTTGACCGCAAGAGCTGCTTGTACAATATATCTACTGGGGCAAGACACACAAGTGCAGACCCTTTAATGCTATACTGTGGTATATTATAGCCAAAGGAACAACATTTCCATGGAAACAAGCAGGAGGGAGTTTGTGAAGATGCAAGATTTAGCCAAAACATAAACATTACTAGTAAATAAATGAATTCTATATTTTCCAATAGCCTATATTTTTGTATGCATGGTAAATGTTTGTCATTTGTAATATGCATAAATAATTTATATTGATATTTTGAAGAAGGGCCCCAGGTAGTGTAGCTTTAATGCACAGCTAATGAAGGTAGATAATCATATACGATATTACCATAACAAAATATCTGTATCTGTATTAGCAGCATTAGCCACAGCTGTCCATTGTCAACGAGTTATATCAAAATGTCAAAGTGCAAAATTACAGTTTTATCACTAGACTTAATTTCACACCAAAGTACATCTCCCACATGTTAGTGCCATATGAACCATCTCACACTCTGAGGACTTCAGGGACCGGCCTCCTGCTGGTGCCCAGAGTCAGGACTAAACATGGAGAATCAGCATTTCAGTTTAGCTATTTAGCTATAAAAATAAACTTGCCTTGACTTACAGGGCCTTTAATATTTTCATGTTTTGGACAGGAACCCCGGTATTGATGGCGCTGCGTGGCCCTCCTTCACTGCAGATAAAATGGAGTATGTCACGCTAAACTACCACCATCCAGAAACAAGAAGTCATTTAAAAGCTCACGAGTGTCGTCTCTGGAACACAGTAGTACCAGAAATACAAAGAATATCAAGTAGGTGGCTGTTTTTAATTTGATTATTATATTTTATTTTTTGCTTTAATCATTCATTTGTTCATTTACCCTAAGTTCCATTATGTAACTTTTCTTGTGGAGAGTCTGCCATCTACTCATGTCCGTGAAGATGTTCATGGTTTGCCTACAATGTCCCGCAGTATGGGATTAAACATATATCTCCATGGAGGCAAGCAGGTGACTCCATCAGGGGAAGTTACAGGTCAGATATGTGGAGAGGCAAGCCCATTTACAGTAAACACCTGCTAAATGATTCAAGGTAAATGAGTTTAATGGTAATAATAAGTTAATAAGTTGGAATGGAATGGAATGTTCCAGTTCATGCAATAGCTTCTGAGAGACAAGCAGGTGTCAGACCCTTCAGAAAAGTTACATAGAGCACCTTTGACACGTATTTGTCATTTTACCTTATCTCTTTCTGATAAATTCATCTCTTATATTGACTGTTAGCCCCATGTTGTCAATAATCTTGCTGCATTTCCAAACAGTTTAAAAATACAAGGTTTGAATGACCAAATCCAAGTGTGATTGAAAGTGATGAAAAAGAACACGTTTTCTGTTCTGAATAGATTATTTGAGTTATACAATGTAAAACACAAAGTAAAGATGTGCATTTACCGTGCCACAGATCATGAACACGTGATGACATTTGCTTGCTAGACGATGACTAAAAGCGCAGATGGATACGGTCTCTCAAACACGTGGGGTTTGGAGTACGTAGGAGTACTGCGTCACGGGGACCCAGCGAGGCGGGTTGCCTTGTTTAGCCTGAGAAGGAAAAAGTATCCTGGCTTCCCCTCCTCCACCCTCTCTATCTCCCTATCTCTCTATCTATCTATGCGGTCTCTCTCGCCTTCTTTTTTCGGCCTGTGCCCGTTTTGGAGAGCTGTGGGAGGAGATGGGTAGTTAAGTCAACTCTAAATATTATTGTTCAGGCCCTCCTCTGCACTGACGTCTCACACACTTTCAAATTATACCCAGAATATGTAATCATGTGTCATCTTTACTGCCACTGTAACTTCTAAGAGCAGTTGTCCTTCATACAAAAGCTTTAAGTTAATATGACAATCCACAAGTAAATTGATATAGAGATCAACCAATGTTTTTTCCCATGAGCGATGCCAATACTGATATAATATAGAGAGCTGTGTAGAAAAAGTGCAAAAATCAGGCCGATCTATATCTAATTGATATTTTTATATGTGTAATGGGTGATTGGGTACCACTTTATAATAATTACACCTTAATTAGCCTTATTAAAGCATGAACAAAGATTGAATTTATAATGAACAAATAGTTTATTAATAATTATTTAGGCTTAGCAATAACTAACTAACTAACTTGATAAAGGTGTTAGAGCGAGGATATTAATTAAGTAGTTAATTAAAGGTCCTATGTTATGCAAAATTGACTCTTGTGAGCTTTTAGCTATTTTAAAATGTTGTTACCTCATCAAAAATATACCTGGAGTTGTGTTTTGTTTCATTCACACATTTTTGAGTAACCTTTTATTATTAGTCTGTCTACATCTCCAAAGCTCAAAATGCTCTGTTCCACCTGGTGATGTCATGTAGTGTTAGTTTTAAAGTTAACATCTCTACTAAACTTTTTGTTTAGTCGGGATAGGCAATTCCAGGGCTGAAATCATCCAAATGATTCTCGTGAAGGTGTATGGAGTTTAAAAACACAGTGGAGCACTTCCTGTATTACCACATGACATCACAAAGTGGAACAGAGTGTTTTCTGTTTGGGAGAAGAACTCAGCCTAAATATGCAGGGTTTGTGTGTTAAACATGTGTGAATGAAACAAAACACAACTCCAGACATGTTTGTGATGAGGAAACAATATTTTAACATAGTTCAGAAAATAATTAATATGGGCCCTTTAAGGCTAAGTAAAGTGCAGTTATTATAATGTGTAGATAAAATTATTCAAGTCTTATACAATGTTTCAAATTTATTTTCGTGTTTCTTTTTCTTGGCAGATGAGTTGATGGGATGCTCAGATGGGAATGTACTACGCTCCAGTCTTGTGCCCTTACTCCTTCTACTGTCGGCGTCTGTAATATTTCAACTATGAACTGTTTGAAAAGGCATTTTTGCATCTCCTCGAAAAGTAATTACCCATTTAACAACTTACAAAACATCAGGTATCCAGCAAATTTGTGCTGGGTTATGACACAATCAAATATATGTGTTAAATGAATCAAAATATGTTTTTCGTGGGTTGTTTTTAAGATGTGTCATTGTAATTTTTAATTATTTGCCATATGTAATAGAAATTGAATCCAGTTTAAGTGGGATCTTTGTTGCAGTTTCCCCGGGTGAGATGTTGTTTTGTTGAATTCAAAACACATTAGCAACCTGAAACAACTTGAAGTTTGTATTGGCACTCATTATTTCAGTAAGACTTCCTGCTCTTATTAGGCGTTTCTGGACAGCGGCACAGCTACATTACAACATTACTTGTGTTTTTTGTTGACAATTGGGTGACTGCAGTTCCACCTTTTCACTACTTCAAGAGACTAGAGCAGTGAGAACCAGTTGAAGGAATACTGTTCAAAGTCATTGTTCGATACATTTCATGGTTTAAGCATAACACAGTGTTTCCGGTTGGACTCCCTTCTGAATGGCTGCTTGGGGCCTAAGGAAATTCTTGCAGTCTTGCAGTCCGTTCCTGCATATCCTGAACCTGTGTGAATGAGAAGGAACATAAACAGCATTGTTAAGGAAACTATATGTAGCCCGCGCTCTTACAGTTTTAAAAAAGGTATTATAATCGCAACAGAACCAGTGCTAAACCTCAGACACATACATACGTTTTTTATTAATCTCAATATATGGAAAATATATTGCAGCAGCAGAAGCACTGATTAACGACTGGCTGCAGGTGCTGGCGTTTAGGTAGTGATGATTTAGATCAGAGAGAGTTTTATAATTATGAATACATCAGAATTAGAATTGTTATCAGTAAAAGCTATATTTGATTTGAACATATCTACCTCATATCTGGATCATAGACTGTACATATAAATGGACATAGCCAGCATAACCTGCATTTTGGTTTTAATATATTTGTATTGACCTGCTCTACGTTATCCTGATATTTTTATTTTGCTATTGTGTCTGTAACTCAAGATATTAACATTAATAAGAGACAAATCAGCGGCTTTCTTTCCGCGAGGTCACTCCCGCTAGCATTAGCAACAGGTTTAATTGACAGCGTTGCTAAGCGCCCGCCCCCTACTAAACCAGCTGTGCGGACGGGAAGGGGCGTTACTTTCCCCAGCTTCGCTCCAGATTGGCTCTTTGGTTGTTATGATTCTTGCGGTCGAAATTCCAAATATGGAACCTGGCTCCAAATTTGCCCCTTTAACTGCTAGCTTTGCTGAGCTTCATTTGACTGGAGCCGAACGCTACGGGTGACGTCACACTCACTTAGGCCACTTCTTTATACAGTCTGTGATCTTGGATACACAGTTAGGTCATGTTTATGGAATTTTAAATCCAAATGTTAGATAAAGTTTTGCGACCCATCACATGATTCCCTTCCACATGAAGGACTAAAACTTGGCTTAACTAAACAATTAGCCTTCTACTCTCACTGTACCAAAACCTTACTTGTTCACTGCCAATGCAGATACAGTAAACAAAGGTCGGGTTATTGACGCTAACTGTAAAAGATACATTTTAGTGAGATTAGCTGCTTTGGAGGAGTGACCCTGAAAGAAGCCATTACACCTGTTACACAGCGTGCACTGTTTCTGCTGTGGAGGCGGCTATTTTGTAATGTTTCTGAAAAGGTTGCCATGTCTGGTGTTTTGCAGCATTTTTCCTCCCTAAAATGAACTTGTTCTTACTAAATGCCAAGTGATTTTTATTTGTCATAATCTATTTTGATCTGTGCAAACATCGGGTGAGTTTACCCAAAATGAGTCAGGATTGCTCTTTTCAGCGTGACCTTTGCGGAAGCCATGACGATGAATTGAATGCAACAAATTAGATGAAAAAAATGGCAAGTTTTTATTTGGCCACATTAGCACTGACATCACCGGACTGCTGCTTGTGAGAATGGACTTGTCTGCAGTGCGTCTCATCCATTATAAATGAATAGAGGCAGATAAAGAGGAGGCTAATATGCGCCAAAAGCCTGTCATGGCAAATGGGTCTAAATTGCTGGTGAGGTGCAATAACAACACAGTACAGTATCTTCACATAGTCAAGTTGATGCATCTGTTATTGATTGGGAGAGCTGCGGAAGTGGAGGAAATAGACTCGAATGAAAACAGCCGCTTTGGTGTTTTAGTAGTGCCCTTTAGAAAGAGTATCAAATCAATTCTTAGTCATTTTAGCAAGCGAGACCACTGATGAATTGGAACAAATTTGGAGATAAGAATCTGAAATGTAAATATCATAATATTTGCCTGGGATCCAGAATACACGTTTCTTGATGTGAGCGTGGTCACCGGTGAATCACCTCGTTTTCAAATGTGCATGATTGACAGGTGGATTAGCCAATCAGGGACAGGCATGTGTCGTCCGTATCTGAAATAATAAAGGAAAAAAAAATATCACAGACGGCTGAAAAACATTGCGGATTTCTGCAGAATCAATGAGCGAAGCACTAAACTCTGTTAATCTGAGGTGAGATAAATTTGATTTAATTTGTAAATCATAAATGACCAATGAGCTCCTTCGTTTCACGTGTCACGATCACATTGGACCAGACTTGAGACGCAGTGGAGGACGTGGGGACCAGACTGATACCCATCTGTATAAAAAATACACAGAGAGATACGTCTGGATTTGCCAGACAAGTCAGAACCAATCTAACTCCAAAATGTCTCGTTCTACCTGATAAATAAAATATTAAATAATATATGCTTTTCTGGCGCATATTTCTGTTGTGTACTTCAGCAAGACATCCATTGCCATGTTAATACAGTATGGTAGGGATGGTTATGATAAAAGATGAAAGAGCAACCGAATTGCCAATATATTTGTGACTGATTCACCATGACGACCCAAAATAAGACTTGAAAACAACAAAGGCCCAACTTGTAATCTATTCTTTGAAAAATATGGCACACCTCAAAGTTATGTGTGCCATATTTCTTGTACATGATTTATATAATCGTGTTTGCTCTTTAATCATACCCTTGTTATTTACATATTGTTAATTGAAAACTATTATATTCATGTTTTTTGCCGATATAGGTGCGAGAGGTGTCAAACTGCTCCGAGAGCTGGCAGGTTGCTTTGTGTTTTTTACTATTGCCATTGTGCTCTTGGGCGAGACACTTCACCAACATCTTCATGTTCTTTTACAGTATAATTTGGCTGTTTTGCGATTGATCAACTGTGACAAACATATCTAGACATTTTATTATTTTAACCATCCAAATATTCAACATTCCTATTTCTATTTTGGAACTTACTTTCTTGCCACTTTACCTTCGTACTCCACCATCTAATTCTCTAAAACCACTCATGTTCGAAATCTCGTAACAGTACTTCAAAGTCCGGCAATTTCTCTCAAAATGTTGACAGATGAAAATTTCGGTCTGGCGAAGTGCCCAATTATAGGTCCTCAATTAGCTTCACAAAATGTTCTATTATCCCCGTGTGGCTCAGGTGCTAGAGTGCTTCCACTCTTAATGGCATAATGTTCTCACCGTCACCGCGCCGTATTTCCTGCTCGGATCACTCAGCATTAGAGAACAGTGGAGACGTTTTTACAGGAGGTAGGCTGTTAGAAGAGGGCGTTGTGGACCCCACGTGAGACCCCAGTCAGATGGGTTAGCGGTGATTTATGCTCACGACTTTGAAAGCTTCGTTAATTAAGACCGCGTCACCTCCCACCGCGTGTCGCTGCGAGTTACTACCACCTGGGAACGGTGAGGGCGGAGAGCGTGGTACAATGCGGTTATTTGCGATGGTGAAGAATGTGAGATTGGATCGTATGGGTGTGTTCTCTGCGTTGGTGCTAATAAGCGAAATGTGTTTGGGGTTAGGGGTGTCATGATATCATTTTTTTTATTATTTTACAACATCTGTGTAATCCCTCAACGGCCCAGATATGATCCATAGTCAAAGAACAATTCTAATCTGTCAACTGGACAAAAAGTTGTTGGAGTGAAGATGTGTCGCTGCTCATCCAAGCCGCTTCTTCAGTTCTGGTCAGATTTACTGGTGGACACTGCCTTATATCTATCTGAAGGGAGGAGCTAACTACACCGAAATTAACACGTGATTTATTTTGGGCATTTGCCATATACCATTCACACATTTCAAACATTAGCAAGGACAGGTCAGTGGTGTTTAAAAACTGTGGTGAAGCATGGGCGTGATTGGTCCAAAAATTACTTGGTGAGACGGGAAGAGCTTTGGGAGTTTTTGCTCTGTGAACCATCAAGACAGAAGTCACAATTCAAAATGGCAAAATGACAATGAGTGACGCTAAAACCCAAAAACATGTCATTTTGAGGATGACGGCAGGATACTCAACTTTGGAGTTTTTGACAGTATCTCAATAATGAGCCTTATTCACAATATGGCAAAATATCCATAATACTTGTCTCTATGGAGAGGTTTTTGCTTTCCTGGATCGTTCCACAACATGACTTATCTCCATGGAAACAAGCAGGTAGCCCACCAGGCCAAATGACTGGTTCCTGGGTCTCATTAAAGCAGGTACCCACCAGGCCAAATGACTGGTTCCTGGGTCTCATTTATAAAACTTTATGTGCACTTCTGTCTAAAAGTGTATATATGGACAAAACATAAAGTCCTTCAAACTTGCTGACTTCTGGTTGATTGCCTCTGGCTCATATCTGAAACCCCACATGTGCAAAGTTTTGGGACTGGACCATATATATTTAAATAGTCTTTTTTATATATTACAAACTAGTAAGTTGCGTATGTAACATTTTTTCACATACTCGCACTTTAAAAATAAGACCCCTGATCTGTGAACAGTGTTGCCAGGGCCATGAAAAAATGTGCTCTCAAAAAACAAAGAAATATAGAAAACAGCCACATTTTTAAAAACCAACTTAATGCCATTAAATTCAATATATGTTTTCTTACAGTTTGTAATAAAAGCATTTACATTTAGACCTAATAATCTCTTGTAGTCTTTTGTGAATCTGTTCGTTCTGCTTCTCCTACTCTCCTCTCTTATTCTTTCATTATACATAAACCATATATATATTTATATATATATATATTAAGGCTATAAATTTGTCCCTCTTGTCAAGCATCTTAGTTTTATTGCTATTCATTATATTATTAGGGCCTGAGCGCAAATGTGCATTGCATCTATAACAGAAAGGTGATTTGCAAGGCCCAACAAATAATGGAGAGTCCTGACCACCTGCTCTTTGAGGAGTTTAACCTCCTCTCTTCTGGACCAGGATGAATGCTCTCCTATAGCTCAGATCCGTGCTTATGCAATGCAGACACATTTTGCTTGTCTATTACTTCTGCATTTTCAAGTGTGAGCTTAAGCTGTGATCAAGTCTATTACTGTATTATATTGTATGTTTACTGCATGTCTGCTATTGCTGCAAATCAGTTTCCCTTTGGAACAATGATAAGAAAGAAAGTTAAAAGTTGACTACAACAAAAATTACTTTTTAGCTTTAAATCATGCCATAATATGTCCCATTTGAATAAATGAAGACACAACATTATAACAGAGGTAGAAATAGTTAGAATCTAAACTATGGGGCAGATGGGGCATCCCATTGTATAGGTGTCCAGTACTGAGCTGACGACAAGAAGGAAATTTGTAAACACATCCCCACTAACTGAAAGGTTGGCGGTTTAATTGCTGCTAACAGCGGTGCCAACTGTGGCTGTGCCCTTGAGATAGACACTTCTCCCTCCATTTCCTGCATGAATGTGTTTGAACCACTAATGTTACTAATAAAACTACTGACAGTCATGAGGACTTTTTACAGTTGAAAGTTTTATTGCTGATCAGAGCAGAGGAGTCCTAAAGTCCTTTTGACCTTGGCCTTCCTACAGAGAAATAGAGTCCCATGGAGCTTACTTTTAGTTTTGAACAGCCTGCTGTCCACTTTACAAATGAGTTTTTTCTTCACTCTGACTGTGGTTGTCCTCACAACCAAGAAACAGTTTGCCTCCTCCATGGAAGCCAGGAGAGAATATGGTCTTTTCCTCAATCCCACATTTTTTCTCTGAATGTCCTTCAGATTGTTGACCAGACTAGAACTGGAGGGGTCCATTTTTAAAGATGATTCCTCAAAGTTCACACCCTTTGTTTGCTGACTGGATGGGAACTTGAAATGTCCAACTCAGATGTTTCCTCTGTTTTCACAGTGTTGGAAGAGAAAATGGACAGATGCTGAAGTGCATCTATCAGGTCATCCTTGATACCAAACACTGGGGCACCTGCTCTGTGAAAAACGCAGTTGCTGTCATCAGTCTGTTTTGCTGTGGATTGTAATTCAGTCCTGATTCTCTTAACTCTTATCTCAGTCAAGGCAAGGCGACAGTCTGCATTGCCAGATGCACTGAACGCTCTTTTACTGGTTCTCAGTGTTTTTTCCAACAAGCAGCTGGAAGAGGATGAGGAAACTGACAGATGAAATATATCTGCCAGCAACATGACCTCCTTGTTGCTACTCTTTTTGGAAGTTACACTGGGATACAGCCTTTGGCTCCAATTGTTTTCCACCAAGTAACTGTTTTGTCCCATAACTTCCTTCTGGGAGTTGACTGGATAGGAACATGAAATGTCCATCTCCTCAGATATTTCCTCAGCTTTCACAGCATTAGAAGAGGAAATTGACAGATGCTAAAGTGTGTCTGTCAAATCGTCTATGTTCCCAAATGCAGTTTTTGTTTTAGTGGTCATAACCATGTCTGGAACAGTGGAAATGGTTAGACGTTGGTACCTAGTTATAAGGTCCTCCACTTCCAATGTAGTGCTGATCATGTCCACTTCCTGAAAAGTAAAACATGCTATGTTAATATGTACACGGATAGGGTTAGGGTTAACCCTAACAAATTTAGATATATATTTTTTTACTTCCCAAAACAGCATCAAAGCAAAACATCTTAAAACCTACCATCTCCATGGAGGTGAGTACTGCTGCTGTACTAATCAAAGTACTTAAATACGCAAATTGTCTCGAAAGTGTATCTGCTCTGTTCAGTTGTATGCTGCGAACTGAGGTTATCTCTGAAACGACTTCACCCAGGAACTTGCTAGGAACACGACATCACAATTCCGTATTTCTGGTTGTTGCCACAGGAATATGTAGATGTCTGGTGATATATGTGACGTCACAATTTCAGACTAGAGACAGGAAGTAGTATTTTTTTAAATAAATGAATAATAAAAAGTGGTATTCTCTATCATTAGGCGCAAGCACAAATGTGTCAACACTCGTTAACACATTTGAGAGCCCCATTGTAATTTTGAAGAAAATCGTAAAAATCAGCTTTGCATTAAAAATAGGTTATGTCATGTAAAGAATTGTATTGGTGATGGTCCCGCCCTAAACCCTACAAGAATAAACTAAAATATCGGCCGTGGTCATGGTGATTTTTCAACAAAATGTCATTTTTGAAAAAAAAAAAAAAAAAAAAATCTATGCTTCACAAACGTCAGATTTGAATGGAATGAAACGCGTGTGCACATGGACGTAATGATCTTTTAAGATGGCTCTACAGCGCTCACTTCACATTTTATTTTGAAAAATTCATAAAAGCCAGTCTATTTGTCGTGGACTTGTGAAAGAATTTACAGAGAGGCTCTTCATAATGACCTGGATGTAATGATATATGAATTAAACTAAATATCTTTGAAAATGGATCTCCAGCACCTTATGCAAAGTTAAAATGGGACCGAAACATTTATCTCCAGTGGCAATTTTTTTTATCAAATATCAAGCCAGGATTGATAAACAGCTCTCCCACTGAAGTACACCCTTCGGTGGTCGCAAGGGTTGCAAG
>KN486542.1:14772-61025 GCA_000787095.1 Periophthalmodon schlosseri
CAGGGGTTGCCCTCGGCCCAAGATTTTATAGGCAAGAATCTGAGCTCGCAACTGTTGGAGCTGAACTGGACTGAAAGCAGAGGGTCCACGGCCTGGCTGACCCATGCCAGTCATGTTTGGCCCCATAGTTCCCTGGGGTTCCATAGACATCAGAGGGCCAGATTGTGAAGGAGGAATATGAGGAGGCGTGGGCCCACCACCGCCTCCTGACATAGGACTGGAAGCATGTTCATGCACTCCCATGGGTGATGGATGGGGTGACATGTATCCTGAATTATACAAAAGAATAAAAAATATTAGAAATACAACAGTAAAAATAAAGTTCGGTATGATACTGGTTGTGAATGCTCATCCGGTTGGATCTCAGATTGATGATATTTTGTCTTTTGACTAATAGACTTGATACCTTGGCTATGGGGGTCCATTGGACTCTGTGGAGGTCCCATACCACTATGCAAAGATCTCATTCCAACATTTTTCATGTGACCAAAGTGCATTGGATCAGCCATGGGCTTGTCACTCATTCCCTCCATGGGCTGTGAAAACAAAATTACATTCAGAATACCTTTTAGATTAAACCCATCTTATGTGTTTAATCAGGAACTACAACACCAAACTAATTACACACTTGTTACCTTGTGCATCCCATACATGCCATCTTGAGAGTACTCTGCCTGGCTCTGAATACCGTGGGGAGCATTAGGCGTCCCTGGGCCGGGGCTGGGTCCCATCATGCTGTGGACAGAGCCTGGGGAGGGGTCTGGCCCCGGGGACAGCCCGGCCCCTGGGGAGGGGCCAGCATGGGACATTCCACCTGTTGTGTCGGGATGGCTGGACATCTACTGAACAGCCAAACAGATGGCAGCCAGCTACAAGTACAAAAGAAGTGAAAGTCACGCATACATCAATATATGTTGCTTAGTATTGCTTATTATCGCCAAAACAGCTAAAATCTAATCATATATGTAAGATATATAAATTATAATAATTGTTATTATGATATGATAGAATGTAAAGCATCATTACCATGGTGATTTGAACCCAGATAACCGTTTTTGAAACCTTAGGTTGCTGTCAGTTGTTTATGACAGTTTTATGCGCGTTGCATAAAATATCCTCTAGTTGTTGTTACTATGATGATGCTGTACAGTGACATGTGCCTACGGGAATGATCAGAGCACAACGTTATAAAGCTGTCATAGAAAATAGAGGACCGTGCTCTCGTTAGCATTGTGCGCGACAAGCTTAGAAAGGAAGTGAATCTGATTGGGTCGTGGCTTCTGCCAAACTGGTGGCCCATCATATTTTACGAACAAAACCTAAGTTTGGCTTCAAGTAAAGGTGGTTACTACTAAGCTGGTGAATTTAAAGGCTTGTTAGCAAATCAGAACATCTGTCTCCTATGTTGCCACTGACAGCAACAGCAAGGGGTTAGCTCAGCTGTGTGATTTTTCTCGACCGTTCGGGAACTTCGCGCTAGCGTTAGCTAACACCACGGCTAGTGGATGTAGGTTAGCATAACAAGCTACCCTGCATGCTAATATATGGCGTTGGCTGTTTTCAACTCCTGCCAGTGCCTAAATAAGGAAGTTTGCCTACTCACCAGCAAAACATATAATTACTATATAATTGCGAAATATAAAGCTTATGACTACTGATTTACCTTTAAGCAGGCGTGAACCCAACTAGGTGTCAATATAAAAATGTTTCCCCAAAATATGACTGCTGCCCACAAGTTCACTCCCCCTTCGTGTTGCTGACATGTTAAATTATTTTTTGTCTGGCTCCTCTGATTTGTCAAAGTCACCGGAAATCCCGCCTTATCTCCAAGACGATTGGCTGTATCAGATGTCAATCTTTTTGTACTTTTCTTCAGTCTTCAGTCTTGGGTGTGTAACGATATGTATCTTTTTCTCATAACTTTGGACATGTCACCATTCTCCAAGTGTTATGTTTTTTACATTTTGCATTATGGCAAAATAAAAAAAAAACATTGGGCCCTAATGATAAAATTCACTTTTGGCATTCCTAGACTGCAACTGTAATGGATCAAGTTATCTGCTAAGTAATGTGTAAGTGCCCACAAGCTTCGTTGTTGCTAGCAGATCACTAGAGCCTCCATTTTGCATTCGTTCCCAAAAATAATATATAGGTCGAATATTGGCATTTATAAGCCATCTTGAAAACAGTGATGGACAGTGGTCATTTATGCCATCGAAGAAAGTACAGACGGTTAGTGGTTAATTTTGTGCGTGCCATACACAGACTTCAACACAAGGTGGCAGCATTAGAATAGTTTTCAACCAGTCGGCCCTGGTCTACCGGATCTAATCTGTCCATGTACAAACTTCACCTTCAGGGCGATAAAACTCAAACTCAATGTCCACCCCACTATTTCTGATAGATTCTAGTAATACAATATCTCGTCTCCTCAAAAGAGCAGTAGGCAACATGCAAACCATGTAGTCTAATATGTGCAGGCTTATTTGCATTTTTGTTATGACACTGGAAACTTGGTTGGTTTTCTTTATGAAAAATAAACTGCTTTTACTAGGCATGTGTTAGTTTATTCAGTGCTGTCAGTTTGCTTTAAATTTTCCCAGAATCCTTTTACAAGTGGCTCAAGGCTAACCTGTCACACACATAGGTCTGCTTACAACTATGGGTACGATTTAAAAGACATTCAGTTATTTAAATTGATTAAGCCAGAATAGGCCTTCTGTCCTCAGTCCATGCCTTTGTAGCTCCAAAGAGATGCACACAGGGTTCCTGGATGTAAATTTTATACAAATAAACACAATTAGCTTAGTGGTTGAGACCACTGCAGCCTTATATTCAGTGAGCCAGGAAAGAGCATGGCCACAGTGATTTGGCTGTGAAAAGAACAGTGGTTGTGGCTTCCATTGACCTTGAAGCCTCAATACTGGCTGCAGCGCATCACATCGTCAGTATTTTAAAATAATTTACTTTAAAAGGAATAGATACAAATTGTCATTAGGCCTATATTTGAGTTTGAGATCAGAGCAACAGGCTTTTAACTTATCAATACCAATATGTCTTATGTCTTGTCTTTGTAACCTAAACAAAAAAACAAGTTGGTAATCATAAAATTCATAACTTAGAAAGTTTGTTTCTTGATTTCAAAACCATACCGGTTATATGTCTGAAAAAACATACCACATCATTAAAGTCATATTATTTAGGCCTAAAGAATGACCCAATGGAGCAATAAATAGCACACTATGTTTTTACTCCTTTGGCATCGAGCCACATGCGCAGAGGTACTCTGTAGTTAGTTTTACATGAGCCACATTGCAGGTGACATGTTTGTTTTTCACTATGTTATTTGATAGCTTAATTTGAATATTCCGTATGATGTGGTCTATTTATTTTATTTCAGTGGCAGACTATGGACAAATATGAGAAGGTGTAATCTTTTCTTGAACTGGTTGATTATGCAACAACTTGCAGAACATTTCTTGCATAAATTCCAATTAGGACATAATTTTATACAACTCCACTTTGTAGTGTTAGTTACTCAAATAGTATTGATATTTATATTTGAACAGGTATCAGTAGTGAACAAATTATATAAATAGGACCTTTCCTGAAGGTTTTTAGCATGATCTTGATCTATATCAGAAGAATACTAATATGTAGTTGTGATACATTCTATTTTCCAAAAAATATTGTTTAATTGTAGTATCAAATATCAAGTATCAAGTATTTTTCTTTGTATCAAAAATTAGGTTGAAATGTTAGTATTCTGACAACATTTTTTTGTTCACCTTAAAATCAAATAATTGAAACAAACGTGAATGTGAGTAGTTTTCACTTTCTATAGCTCCCTTAATCTTTAGCTACTGACTTAAGTTGATCATATCTCTGATGAAAGAGTCTTGGTCAGATTTACAGTCAGATGTGGTATGCCCTCCTCCTCCTGCAGCGATTGAGCCATCCCGGGGGAGCAGTGTCCGGTCAGGAGCAGTCCGGCGGTGAGATGTTTTTCCAAGATGCTACCGGGGTCATGCAGGAGGCTGAGAAGAGAGGAAATGCTGTCAGGGAGCGTCTCTTTGTAGTTGCCTCTGTTGCAGGTGCTCTGCCATTCATGGTTAAAGTGTACTGTTTAATATTACAACCGTTCTGACATCTGCTGCCCCCGACTCGACCAGCGCAGCATATATGAGCAGAACTACAGTGAGCAATGGCCTCTGAAAACACAACCCCGACCTGATACTTAGTTTAAATCAAGACATTTATACTAGAGGCCCTTGGTCTCTGATTTGAACATGTGAAGGTGGTCGTTTTGGTTTAGTGATTGGAAATCTGTTACCCTAATGTTTTGACTGCAGACAGGAAAATAAATCCCCACAAATACAAATAATGAATGAATGCAAATACATTTTAGCAAAAGATTTAAAAAACACATCTTTTTTTAATTCAAATGTTTATTAATAATTCCAAATAAATTGTAAAATCAAATAATGTATGATAAATTATTATTATAAATAGTAATTATATTTATTTAAAATTTTGCAATATTATTACACTTAAAATGATTCCTTTAATATCCCCAAACATGAATTGCTGTACTATCAAATTAATTGTCAGCCTATGAGAAATTGAGTTGTGACTTCTTGGAATAGAATGAAACATGTGAAACTGTGCATAATGCTTAACTTGTCCTCTTAACTTAATGCCTTCCCATTTTCCCTTCAGATTGTAGCAGAGGTGGAAAGTGTGAAGCTGGCATATGTTTCGGCCTTGTCACAGTGAATCTCTGCTTCTTTGGAGATGAGGTCAGAGCCTGAATTTCTGCCCACCATCAGAGCCCTCTTCAGTGAGCATGTGTTAAATGTTAGGACCATCGCAGACCCCACTACAGCTTCAGAAACATGTGGCTGTGTGCTCTTTAAGTGTTGGAAAGGACAATATGTCAGACTCTATTTGCACTAGTATATGTCTGTTAGGGCGGGACTCTTTGAACTACTGCTGCAAAAGGACGGTAAAGCGTGGTATGTGTGTAATGGCCATGCTATGACTAATTGCTTGTTTCCACACAGGACAATAACTACTACAACTTAAGTCCTCTCCAGGGGTGGTACGTTCAGAATCTGTACTCAGGTGAAAGTACCTTTACAGGGTATTGGATTTAAATAAAACATAAAACATGTTCTGTGCAATAGTAGAAAATATACCAGACCAGATGTGTATTTTTTTAAGTGGCAAATAAAAGCATAAGCATAAATTCTGTACTTTTTTATACTAGTAGCTGGCAAGTGTAAGGCAGATATAGATGTTACTAGCCAGATGGAAAAGTCAAGCAACAAATGGTTGTAATCAAAACACATTTATTTGTACATTTACAAGTAGTTTAAAAAGTATTTTCAAAAGTATGGACACTTTTTAATTGTAACAGTTTGAGTTCCTTGCCTGTCGTTTCCCCTCTGACTGGCAATTCTGACCTACTTCCAATATTATTGATTGTAATTTTTTACCATTCCTTCTCCAAATGTATTCTCATCATTTCAGAACTCAAATGCATCTCATTATTGAAAACTGTACCAACTATTATCATTAGCCACACTTGAACTGCTCTGCTCATCAGTGCTGCATTATGTATATTTAGAAGGTGCTGTTTCTTGTTTATCCAGACATTAGTTTAACATATTTAACATAACAGCCCAAAAGTGTTACAAAAGGCCTCATGCATACGGCCTCTACTGTAGAAATATTTACTCCTCATTCCCATTAGTATATTACTTTGAATTATTACTTTGAATGTTTTCTACTTAATACTAATCTTAACAAATATATTTTCTTCATTAGTTCAGTTTCATTAGTTCAGTCATGACAATTATCTGGCTCTGCCTTGTACTGTTTGTGTGAGTGTCCGTGCCTTTAACAGTGCTTGACCTTTAAGTGGTTTTAAAGTGGGGGTCAGAGGTTGGACTTTAACATGCCCTGGGTATGTAGCAGCACCATGTGTTTCGGAAAACATTTTGGTGACATCTTCTTTGTTGCCGGGTGTTTCCTTTTGCTTTCCGCTGTAAAGAGGCTGTAAAATGCTTCAAAACTGCCTAATCACAAAAAAGGCCAATTTAGAAGCAGTATTTTAGCTTTATTATTCAAAATACAATTATGTAATAAAACTTGTCAAGAAACATGAATGATTCTCTAACTTATTTTGGGGTGAATGCTTTACTCTGTCAATTAACTATTTGTTCCTCCTTAACTCTTCAAAAAGGGCAGTGTTCAAATTCCAGAACAAATATAAATCAATTTAATAATGAAACTCTTTCATAATAATATTTTTGAAATACTGTATGAATATGTACAACTAGAGGGAGCCAACACTGCTCGTCCGTTATAACAACGTGAGTGGAAACAGCAGTACCTGAAGTGCACTTCACACAGTTTGTCTTTCAGAGGGGGGAGGGCTGCTTTGTGGAATCATACAATGACACAAACCACTTTCAGTTTGATTTTTACTGTGTGGATAGGTTGCATTCACATCCTAGAATTTGATGGCTGATTTTCGATGGAGATCTGGGGTCTGTATAACTCTATGGGTCATCACTGTTTTTAAATTAAGATCCATTATCATTATTTGCTGGGGAAATGCTCCACAAACCTGCCAAATTAATCCTATGGCTTAAAGACATGTTAACTGACAACTTCACTTTATTTAATCCTTTACTGGCAGAAAAGACATTGAACTTTGTGCCAGTTTTTGTTTCATGTGGATAGCCCCAGTAACTACAGCAATATTAACCCTAAACAAAATCAAGAAATCTTCAGCTCATTTTAAAACTGTATGGGCATGTTGTAAAATCAAGTAAATGAAAATATTCTTCCATGGCTACAAAACTTTACAGCTTTTTCATTGTTGGCTGAAATGTCAAAAATGACTAAAAGTATCCATAATGATAACAGTGTCATATATTGCACACATGTGTCAGCTTGCTTACAGCTCACTATATGTATGTAAGCTGTTTGCCATCCTAGGTTAAGCCATTACTGAGGTAATGACAGACATGTTTTTGACGAGAGGGATAATGTGCTGTCTAAAGATATACCTTCATCTTTCCACCAAAGGCTCAGCACTCACTTAACAAGAACAATCGATGTTTTAAGTATTTACTTGTGAATCTAGCACTGTGGTATTCTGCACTCCGAACCTAAAGCAACAGCATTCTCAAAACTAACACAAGATTTCTGTTCTCACAAAGAGGTTGTCAAAGCGCCCCACCTCTCCTCTCAAACTTTTCATACAAAATCCCTACCGCCTTTTCTTTGCAGTCAAAATGTCATTGTGAATTTTCTCCCAGGGCCAAGTCATATATGCCTATAACTTTTTCAATCTGAGCTTGGGTATTAACTTGTCACAGAAAACCTTTCACTTTTGTAGCACGAACTACATTATTGCAACCATCAAGAATATATGAATGACCGACCGAAACTCCTTATTATGATCATATTTGCAGATTATGTTCTGACAGTCATCAGTATAATGTCGCTACAAGGTTTGCATACTTCCCCAGTTCAGTCTCGTCGAATAAGTGCCAAAGAAGTAAGTGCCAAAGAAGTAAGTGTCAAAGAAGTAAGAATGGGGCAAGATCTCGTGCTAACATCCATATGGTTAATATTCAGATGTTTTTTGCAATACAATGAGTTCTTTGGTCTCACTAATTGGTGGTATTCAGATTCTAACGATGATACACTCAGATAGCCAGATTTCCCTACTGATTACATTGTACTTAATCATAGAAATCATGAAATATCTAAAATATCAAATAAATGCACAAATGAACCTGGTCTTTATATTAGTGACTAGTCCAAAAAACACTGTATCACATCCTAGAATCTGAAAACCACCAACAGCCCTGTTATTGTTATTGTTATGTTATTGCCGCCTCTGGAAAATGTATTTAATTTGCCACTAATCAGAAAATATGGCACAGGTTACACTAGACATATGAAGAATGCAATAATCAGACTAAAACAACGCATAAGGAAAATATGTTCTGGTATAAAAAGAACAATAAATAGAAAAGCTATGAAATAAAATGTATTATTTATGTATTTAAGTCTACTTCTTGCTTCATGGATTTAACATTGTCTTGCATCATCAGTGAGATTTCTTGTCCCATCCTGACTGATAAGATTGTATTCAAGATATATATTACACGGTGTAAGTTTCCCAGGCAAAAGTTCATCCCACGTGACTGACACTACGGTTTTAGTTGTCATACTTTCTCCTGATATCCTTGTTGAAAGGTTTACCCTCGCTGCTACAGCACGCACTGAACTGACCCCCACGCAGACGAAGCACAGTGACTTGTTCGAACCGCTCCACTGATTCTGTGAGGAGAAGCCATTTTGTGCAACCATGTAATCTTAACATCTCTTTGCGTTTTATGTCACTTTATTAGTGAAAGTCTTCGTTTGGACGGGGATGCTGACAGTTGAGATTGTGCATTTAGTATTGTCACACTGTTACTTTTCAAATAGTGGGAGTTAACAGTAACATGCTGCGACTTAACGGGGAACAGGTGGACCTCCTTAAGCTGTAAGAAAAGAGCAAAAGCATAACGCGGCCCCTGTGGCTTCCTAAGTGTGCCCTCATTTGGCATACATACATACACATATATCAGGGTTATAATCATTAACAGCCAGTTCACTCCGAGTTCACCGTACACTGGAGCCCTGTGGAAGGCCGTCCTGAGTGGGATATTTGGGTTCGCCCTGTAGCCCTCACCAGAGAATGAGCAAATGTTATGGTTTTCTTGTTTCACACAGCTCAATGGGAACGATTTCCTTTCACTCCACACAGAAATCAAACGGGATAGGATTGCAAATAATGGCTTATTTCTCCATAGTTTTTCTTAAGGATAAAGCCCAGTGCTGAAAATATCCCTCAGTGGCAAAAGATTTAATATGCATTACACAAAGTATAGGTTTTTATGTATAACCCAACAAGAAAGTTAATAGTCTGGTAATCCCCGTGGCACCGTAAGCCCGCTCTGGCTTGGTCCAAAATAACGGCGAAATCGTCTATCAAATAACAACAGTGATTTGAAATGGCTAGTGCATGGCGACATATTGTCTTCTAAACAAAATCTGATCATGTCAGAGGTGAAGACGGGGGTAGAGCAAAGAAATGACGTCTTGAATTTCGGAGAATAAAGATTACTCAGACAAGCATGAATCACTCTAAATATAAGTTTGAGTGGGTAAAGGAGGAGGGACAACAATTATAACAGTTAAAAGCCAAAAAGTCAATTTTGCATATATCTCCTTTAATGTTTCATGATTCCCCAGTTAACATTCCTCATATAAACGTATCAAAATATGAATTCAATGTTTTGCTTTGTTTCTTGGTCTTATTAAAAGGGTAAGGTTTTAGCCACATCTTAAACATAAGGCATGTGAGTCTTAAAGGTGTATTAATCTTTTCTTTAACTTTAACATTAAAAATAAACATTATGTTACAATGGTACATCAAGTATGGTATGTAAAGTAGGTGGCAGATCACACAGAGGAGCTCCAGTTATTTGTCGTTACGTAGTACAAAATAAAGACTCTCACTGTTGGAAAGTGTAAAGTTACAAAATAAAGTTTAAAAATCAAACTGAAGCTGGCTAAGCTGTTTCTGTAGCGTCTTAATCATATCCCATTCAAATGTGTACTAAAAGACAAAATAGACGGGTGAAAAAAAATGTTTTACTGCGCCTTTGTCCTAGAATGAATTGCAAATCGGTTTCATATGTACAATATTTAATGACTTGGAAGGAACAATTATCTTCTAGGTATTATAAACAATAGCTGTATAACTGTCACAACTGAAATGAACTTAAAAACACAGCTCATAACAGCGCACACACCAAATGCAGAAATAGTGGTAAGCTCTGACAATATTTAGTGAGTAAACAGAATGGCTTTTATGATTCCTGAAAAGCTCAAAGCCTGCACCTATTTACATAATACATATGCAATATACATACCGGTTTGTTAAATGCCGTACCATGAAACATTGAAGGCAAAACACCAGCTGTCAGTATATCAAAATGTGATTTATAGCGCTAATCATATCACACATAAAATATTAACAACTTTAGCATTAAAAATAAGCATTATGTTGCAATGGTACTCACATTATACCCAGATGAAGACTTATACTAATCTTTCAAGGCTTCACAATACTGGACATAACAATACAACAACATAACAATATGCAACAAGTATGAAACAAACATATACATATATATAAAACAGGATTGCATCATGGTTGCTCCTGCTTCAACAGATTCCAGTAATTGGGTGACAATAAAACATTCTCACTGCTAAAGAAAACAGAATAAGCCATTCTCAATTATTCACGTCTCCGTTTCCATAACACTTCACCATGCACTCTTGACTTTCTGAGAGGCTTTCTTTTATCTCAGTTTTTTTCTTTTGTGCTCAGATCAGTCACACAAAATGCACTATAGTGCAAATTCCTGCGTATGACAGCATCGTAGTTAAACAAACACGGTTTATTCACGGTGAATTCAGAACCAACAATTACTTCTTTCATGATTGGCTAATCCTAAAATATGGGCCAGTGACTAATGGGGAGTTTAGCAAGAAATCGTCTCGAGTTTCAGCAGCCTTTTTGACTCTTAATGTGTGATGGCTGTAGCTTAGTGATGAATGGGCAGAAGACAGTGTCAGCTTTGCTCGTCTCCTCCTCGTCTTTCATTGTAGCTTTTGTGCGAGTGCTGATAAAACATGTCAGAAAAGCACGCAGCAGACCCAAGCCAAGAGAAAAAGCCATGGTGTCAACAGTGATGCTGAATGGGAGCTCTTGAATGCTTTATTTCTTGTTGTTTTACTGGGTGAGGTGAAATCTTTTATGTGGCTGTCTGCATTAAACCCCGGCGCATTTTATTTGTTTTGAACCTGTCCAAACTTGTGCTGAAAATCGCTACATGGTACAAAGGCATAGCTCCTGGTTTGCACGTCTAAATTAAACAAACATGGCATCAATCAAGGTGTGGCAAAGGATTTGAAAAGATTTATATATAGATATAGATATTATAGAAAAATGTCAAGTAGGTGACAGATCACATAGAGGAGCTCCAGCTTATTTGTCGTTACGTAGAACAAAATAAAGACTCTCACTGTTGGAAAGTGTAAAGTTACAAAATAAAGTTTAAAAATCAAACTGAAGCTGGCTAAGCTGTTTCTGTAGCGTCTTAATCATATCCTATTCAAATGTGCACCAAGAGACAAAATAGACAGGAGAAAAAAAATGTTGGGCCTTTGTCCTAGAATGAATTGCAAATTGGTTTAATTTGTACAATATTAAATGACTTGGTAGGAACAATTATCTTCTAGGCATTATGAACAATAACTGTATAACTGTCACAACTGAAATGAACTTAAAAACACAGCTCATAACAACATACACACCAAATGCAGAATTAGTGGTAAGCGCTGACAATATTTAGTGAGTAAACAGAATGGCTTCTATGATTCTCGAAAAGCTCGAAGTCTGCACCTATTTACATAATACACTGATGCGTTTGACCACAACAGCCACTGCTGCCACTTGTTTGATGTCAAATAAGAAATTCTGATGAAAGAAACGGAAAGAAACGGCCTTTATAACTGATGTTGTATAAATACTGATGCGTACCAGCTGTGCGTGTTATTTGGTCAATATAAAATATCTTTAAAGCAAAACATGATCCAAGTAAAGGTATAATAAATCAGCTAAAATACTTAACAGTATTTAGTATTTAAATAGAAGTTCAGTGACTGAATATTATAGTGTTTTTGAAGTCTTCCATGCAGAACAGGTATCTCCCATGTTGGCAGTTGTGATGTCCATTGTACTGGCTGAATGCACATTAAAACAACAGCCTAAAACAACAGGATCAGTCACGCTCCCAAAGCCCAAAAGGCAAATATCATCAGAGCTAATTTTAACAATGCAAATCAAGTCTTAAGTCGCGTACGATGGATCTTCGAAAGTTTGCCCAAGTACATCTATAGCAAGCCCATATTTCTTATGTCCCATCTTAAATGGATGGTGTGTGTGGCAGCCTGGATTAACCCTGCAGTTCAGTAGCCTCTCCTGTGTAGAAGCTTCCGGACACTTTGTACAGTCACTGGATCTGCTGTTTATGGGTTCTGTTAAGTCTCTAGATGAAGTCCGGAGCTCCGGCATAGCCCCCGTGGGACAGAGGCAGGAGCTGAATGAGGCACATCACAAACAGGAACAAAGCACAAAGCAGCTGCACTGGCTCTTGACAAATGCCCCATCGTGTTCATAGCTGCACAATGCGGACTGCTCTTTTTTAATGTATAGAAAGAATGAATGAAATAGATAAGATAACGTATAGACAATGAGTTGTTAGTGTTTGGTCACTGCATTTATATTGGCAGTGTGATCTGTGGTGCTATGCTGATTATCATAAAAGATAAAGTGTGAAAACATGACAACTGAGCTTGAAATAAAATTATTTTTGGAATAGATTTATTTCTATTTTATAAATAATTTTATTTCAAGCTCGGTTGTCATTGACTGATTATACAGTTTTTAGGTTTTTGAGACATCATCTGGGTGGGTCTTCATAATATTGTTAAAAATATATAAATAAGTACATTCTTCAATATTAGATCAATAAAATGATTAAGTTCATATATGGGTTCACTTAGGTTAAGTGGTGTAGTGGTTAAAGACATGTCTGTTTGCCAGATGTCTCTTCCTACTCTTTACAGTTGTTCTGATCAATAAAGACTTGGGGACAGAAAATACAGAATTAGGTTAGGGTTGCGTTTAGGTCCAAGTTAGGTAAGTAGTGTAATTCTGCTCAGCTGCACCACGACTCTGGAATTGCCTCCCTGTCCAGCTGAGAGCCACACAGAGCCTGGACTCTTTTAAAGCTAATCTAAAGACCTTTTTATTTAGAAAAGCTTACTGTTGATATTTTTAGCATTTAGCAGTTAGTATTGGCTTAAAGTTCTTGTTTTATTGTAGCACTCTGAGATTCCATGGAATGAAAAGTGCATTATAAATAAAATGTATTATTTATTATTATTATTATTATTATTATTATTAGGGACCAGTCTCTCTCCACGGATGTCCCCACAAAGCATAGAAACCCAACAAGTTTTTGGTTTATAAATTTATTTTGAGTATTGTGAAAATACAGCCACAAGAGGTCAATGAAGAAACACATTTTAGGTTTAGTGGATTCCTCACAGTGATTTTGAACATCTTTACAGAAAAATGCAATTCAAATGTATTTCATCATTTAAAAAGTACTATATTCAACCCCTAATAATGAAAACACACATAGCCATAACCAGTTTTACATCAAATCTGAACATCAATGATATCAGAGACAGGTATAGTAAAGAAAATATAGCCTCCTCATTAGTCTTTCAAGGAATAGTTTTGAAATTACCTCTTTATTATGGGTTTCATGCCCGAGTTGTTGCACACCTTCCATGCAGGTATTTGGATTGTAAATGTATTATAATAAATGATGTTCACAACCAAGGACACACACGAGGAACACTTTGAACATTTGATAGCAAAGATAAAGACCTGTTCATTGGCTATGACGCTGCAGTTCACACACTTTTGTAGTTTATGTAAATAACTTCAGCAGACAAGTGCGATCTTTATCTAACTGGCAAACACCATCATGCTAGCAACTTTAGCATGAACTGTAAAACGTCTTGTTGATTTGCAGAGGGGAAAATTCCCACCTTGCTTTGATCATGACCACAGTAAGATGGCTGCAGCTTCTACACCTGTGTCCATGTTGTTTGGCCACGCTTCGCTGGACGTCCATCACTGTGAGTGTTGAGAGACTGCCAACATTCAACAACAAATGACCATCAAATGCGTGGGAAAAGCATTACGGAGCAGAGTCGAGTTTACAGTCTAGGTCCAGTTTACAAAATACATCTGAAAAGTCAGCCATAGTGCAAATGTAAAAAGGCTATATCAATAAATAGCATTTACAGAACAGTGTTGTGGAATTTTGCTTTCCCTGTACAGTCTGAGCAAGGACACCTCCAGTTCATTGTTGACATTTCTCTGTGGTTATGGCGTCATCCAACTAGAAACAGAGTTTGTCCTTCTTTAACATTATCAATTTCTTTGGTCAGCTTGTCTCACTGAAGCAGTGTGCTGCACTTCTCATTTTCTCTCGGCTTGTGTCCGGGCCGTTCTTCTTAGCTCCTATTTAAACTCCTTGTGTGGAAGCATAGTCCGACTGGCCGATAGGTGCAGGGTTGAGTTGAGTATTCAAGTTACAGGGTCCTGGACTGATGGTAAATAAACTTCTCCTGCCTCAGACATCCAGAGTCTCCCGCCTCTCTTATTTTCCCTAACAAACAGTGCCTTCACTTTAGGAAACACCATTTTAAGAAGATATGTTTATGGAAACTGTGCTGTTTCTCTCTGCCACTGAAACTCTTGTCAATACCTGGAATGTGTTAGGTGCCACAAAGATGTCAGATCCTAATTCCCTAGTGACTTTAATGTCGTTACGTCACCAGCCTATGAAAAAACTGATGTTTTTAAATTGAATTGTATTTGCTATCAATGTGTTTCTATAGCAATTAATAATTCAAAACTAAATATTGTTGAATAGTTAAAAGTCAACCAAATTCTTCATGTCTAGTTTTCAGTTAACAAAGACCTGCACTTAAATTTTAAAATAGTAAGTGTTACAACCCTTGATAAGACTTTTGCGGCTATTGGAGTTCATTGAGAACTTTCGCCTGAGGAAAATCTTTCTGTTGTGGTTTATGAAGGTTTACCATTGACCTCTGTCCCCGTTCCATCGACAGACTTCACAGCAGCTACGGTTAAAAGAAGTCTGAACAAAGCAGTCATTTTAATATGATTTATAGTGGCTCAAAGTGCACTTCTAATCAGAGCTGTGAATGGAGGAAAGGGCGGCACATATTTAAACCGGCACATGTGCAGAGAGGGCTGCCCGCTGTGTGACTGATGCACCGATGTGTAAGCCTGCCCCACTGTCCTCTGTCTGTGAGATACTGTGCACATGGAAACTGCTCTCACCAGATGGCCACCCAAATGGACCTAAACACACTTAAACGTGATTTTAATGTTGCAGTCAAGAGGTGGCATTGAGAATACTATATTTAAATATTTATTAATAACTTATATATGTATTAATCATAACACTGTGAGTCAATTTTTCACTCAAGTCAACATTTATTTTTTGATTGTACACATCATAATGAAGAGTACCCTGAACTTAGCTTTGTTTGTTTGAAAAAAAAAAGTATGTCAGTTCTGGTTGTGACCTCTGTTGTATTCAGAGCATGGGAGCACACCTGCCTCGTGGCTGTGTCCAATGCTGCAGCGTGAAGCCATCCTAAACCTTCACACAGACACGCAGATTCTTCAGGTCCTGATGTGTCCAGACTGAGTGCTGTCCGGGTCTGGAGTCTTACTTTAAAACAGACCCCCTATGGAGCTCCTGTCCCAAAGCAGAGTCCTCACGCCAGGGTCCAGCTGCTCCAGCTCATGTATAGTTTCTGATCATGTGCATTATCTCCTGGTTTTATCTTACCCTAGAAAACCTTTGAAATCTAAATAACATGATGTGATAGGAGGCTGTCAAGTGCAGAGCAGAGGGCGTAACCAAACGACTGTAGCGGCTCAGATAGAAGAAACTCGGAGGTCCCAGGGGAGCGATCAGTCTTGTGCTCGAGCTCTTGTGAAGTGCTTTTTAGTATCAGGTGCATCATCTTGAAAACACATCTGACATTCCTCACTGAATGATCCCGATATTCCCACATAGAGACAAGAGAGGCTGAGCCAGGTGTTTGTGCACTGCTGTGCAGAACTAACACGTTTTGCATGTCTCTGTTGAAATAATGTTAGTCTTTTTACATAGGAGACATGTTTTTTTAGCTTTGGACTTGGAGACAGCTCTCACAATACAACAAACAGATACAAGTTCAGTGTGAAAGGTCGTAGCAGTAGCTTTGTTTACATGCACACCAAAATCTGATTATTATTGGGTTTCTTGACCTTTAAGATAATTTAAACGACATGCAAACCGCAAAATCTGATGTGAGTAATCAGAGGGACCATGATTAGAAAGAAATCAGAGGATTATGCTGTTTAAATGTCATTTTAATGGTCTTATATCTCCACAAATTTGATAGTAATCAGAACTTGAGTGTGCGTGTAACCACGGCCAGTGGCAGCTTACAAGCAATATATAAATCATAACAAAAAAATACTTTTTCCACATTTGATATATGTGTGCAATTACCTGCAAAAGCTATTATGAAAGTCAAATTTGGAACAATACAATATATGTCAACCTTGCTGCACCAGTGATTCAATGTTACTGTCCACAAATGTTCATAGAGTCCCATGGGGGCCTAAATAAAGTTGTTTGTAGTTGTTGCAATAGAGCGAGCAGCTGTATCTCCTGGTCTGCTTCTTGTTTTCCAGATCCATAATTGTAATTGTCCACATGTTGTTGTGCACAGAGGTATTTCACTTTGACTTATGACTCCATCCTGAGATGGGACAGCTTCGGCTGGACCCCTCCCAGCTGCACCCCCTCCTGGTGCATGTGTTTCCACTTGGTTCCAGCGTGAGTGTGGCAGATACTTGTTAAAGTGTGGTATGTGCCTGATGTTGCACTTGCTCAAACTCTTCTGAGCCACTGATGTTTTGCTGCTAACTTCAGGGGGATCTGGTACCCCAGCCATTCGCTACAAAACTCTCTTAAAATGCTGAAAAATGACCATTACCTCACAAAGCCATCAGCCCTGTGTCGACATGAATCCCCAAAATCTAATATTTCTTCTTTAAACTTGAACTGAGTGACAACACAGCTGAAACTCAGTCACCAGTATGTCTCTGCACATTCTTGAAACTTGAGCAGACTTAAAATTCCCCTTTTGAATGGTTGTAAGGTGTGCAGCATTCTACAGATGAAGTTTACTTTTGAATTGCCTTAATTAATAAATGCTTTTAAACATTCATAAGGACACATTTTCTCAACATCAAATCAATTCACATTTTCAAACTAGATCCACAAATGAGTTCATCTGATCTGACATTTACTCTGCGTTAACACAAGTTTACATCTTTCTCCTGTTTTTTGGCTGCTCTCAGCTGCTGCTCCACAGAGACCACTCGCCCTGGTCCATTTGTCCTGTCTCATCTGAGGAAACCCTGCATCTCTGTTCAGCTCCAAGCGGCTGACATCCCAGCCAAACCACATTGTTCTGTAAAAGAGTAATTTATGAGCCATTACCAATGTTTTCTCCTCTTCTCCCATCTCCTACTAACATGCACCAGCTCGTAACATCCTAACACAGTCATTCATTGATGGTTTCTCATGATCCCTGTAAAAAGCACATTTGCAGTGATAGCGTTTGCAGCGTGAAGGCCACATGTGAAAAGACTGAGATGGAAACTGAAGAACTCATCAAGCTCATTCATCTTGTGCTGAGAAAACATAAGCGGAGCAAATTTCACCCAGCCTGATCTGTCTCAGAGCGTGTCTATGAATCATATTGGCTTGCAGCGAGAAAGCCACCGTGAGTTCGCGCTTCTCCAACAGTGACACGAGGATCCACTCCCCCGCTAAGTCCCTCCTCGGCTTGGCAGCGCATAGCGGATGTCTCTGGCTCACTATCAAACAGGTACTTTGCAAGATTGATGTGTCTTTTGTCACCTTCGAAATACAGTAAATTGGAAGGAAATTGACTTTGTGAAAGGCTATCACTGCCAAAACAGGCCCAATCCTGGACCAGTGCCCCACAACTGCCACTCTCCTACAGCACAACAACACATTAAGGATGAAGCGCAAATGGCATATAACTGTAAAGAACATTTAAATACTTTTCAAATACAATCCGTGGTAAAAAAAATAAATAACCTAACTCTAACTCATAACCCTAACCCCTTAATTAAGTACAAACCTTGAATAATAATAATAATAATAATAATAATAATAATAATGCATTTTATTTTTTTAAGCACCCAAGGACACTGAACAAGATAAAATATCATTACTACATCATTATTACCAAACTATTTGTTCACTATGAATTAAGTCCTTGTTAATGCTTTAATACGCCTAATTAAAGTGTAGTTATTACAAAGCAGTATTTAATAAATAATGATAAACATCCCAACACAAATGGGGTTCTGGTCCTGGTAATGAGCACACATTTCATTTCATTTATTTATCATAAACATTTTACTGTATGTAATAAAAAGCTGACAAACATGATGTTGTCTAAATGCATTATTTACAGGTAACACTCTGTCACTGAGTCCACAGTGACATCTCATGGTCCATTAAGGGCCATATAAGCTCACAGTGGGACACAGTAGCTGTAAAATGATACTCCATTTGTTTCTCAAACACTAGAGAACGGACCAGGCTCAAAACAAGTCGTCCATCAATCATGTCAATTATATCATTTAGATTTGGTGCAAACAAAGCAGAAAAAAATAATGCGCATCGATGAAATTACATGCAAATAACTACATTCATTATTATAATTAATGGGAAAAGGTGACCAAATATATTTATGAAGGGTCAATAATTCTTTTGTGTTTCTTTTGATTCGAATGTTCCACAGTATGGCATTTAACATATCTAAATCCATGGAAAAAAGCAAGTGGAGTTAACAGGCCAAGCTACTTGTCAGATCTACGGAGAGGCAGCCCCGCTCACAATAAGAATGCATATGTGTGTAACTGAATAAATGCAATATAGGTTACGTTTAATTCCATACTGTGAAACATTTCAACACCCATGGAGAGAAGAAGGTTGTGGACCCTGCACTAGAAAAGTCACATAGTGCACTTTTAACTTAAAAATCTCACCATTAAGCCTCTGTGCCATCATACATGACCTTGTACCACAGTTTGCGAACCACAGATTGGGCCAAAGTCCTGAGTTTGGAGATGGACACAAGACAAAGTGGTCTAAATGTAACACAGGTGTCTTGGATCGGTGTGCACTGCTTGGCTCTCTCGTGGGACTCGTAGTAGCAGTCCATCTCTTTCATGCACAAGCAAATCAATCGGCCGCTGTCATCCGGGAGATTCTTGGGCAGGAGGGATGGACGTAGTGTGAAATGACACCTCCGCCCGCTCGCACTTTCTCTGATCTGTTTCTCCAGTTGTTCTTTGGTTTCAACTCTTTCCTTTTGACCACACCATGACCTCATCTTCTACTCACCTGCTGCCGGGACCGTGCCTAACCCGCCTTCCCCCTCCCCGGCCGCCTCACCCATTCACTTCCCCCCTGGCCGGAAAATCCACCAGCTTCACAGGTCAAAGACATACCTCAGTGGGTGACATGTTTGTGCACTTTCACAGTAGGGGGACATTGTTTAGTGCAGCGAGACAAGGAAAATACTCAGTTGCTACATGTGGAGTGAGGGATTCTTGAAGCTTTGGTCTTGAATGAAAAGTACAAGTACCTGAATAAGAACAAAGTGATACAGAACAAGCCCCAAGAGACCTCCCCTTGGCAACTCTTAAACGTTTTGGAACATTTACACAGACTGAAATTCCTTTGCTCTTTTTATATCGTCGCCCCTTGATATTTCGTCCGTGCAGTGAATTGGGTTTGCCAGAACAATTCGCAGCCCTATTGTGACTACCTTTTAAGTACATATGGGGATTTTGTGGTTGTGGTGTTAAGTTTCGAGATGCAATTTACTGCCTTGGAATGAAATAGGTCACATCAGATTGGAGGTGACCGGTGCAGCATGTTTCAAAAGGTCCAAATGTTATGTTTCCATGTGTTGTTTATGTGTAGAGATGTGGACACGAGTTACTGCAGCAAAGCGACAATCAAAAGCTCAAATCCCAGCGCTCCTGTAAGTCTCGGCAGAAAGGATTTAGCTTGTTCCAGCTCCCTGTCCAAATTATCCTGCTCTAAATGTAAGAGGAAACAGCCTAATTCTCCACTGGCTACTTTAACTGCTAATCGCGGCACCGGGCAGCTCGGGCCATAGAGGCAATTCCCATGAAATTTGCCGATATTTCTTTCATTTGTTCTCTGTTCACAATTAGTCGTGGTCAGTCTGATCAAAGCAGTGGGCCAGGCGCTTGCATGTGAACCGGCGTCCACTCGCAATGACATCCACAAACCAGAATGAAATATGAAATCTCAAGTTTCCACGCATGTACGGACTTGTAAAAGAGAATGTGAGGAAGAGGAGGGCTTTCACACTGGGTAATGTGAAACATTTGGTGCACGTTGTAGAGAAGACAAAGGCCAGAATGTGTGTGCCAGTAAACTCCGACGTTAAAACAACTGCTCACACTAAGCCCCATTGATTTAGATGTCATTACTCTTCTCACTGCAAAGCACACCACTCTATTCAGTGGCAAAGAAGATGTAAGATTTGGATATTATTGTTATTATTATTATTGTTATGGCTTTATAAAAATTATCACAATAGACTTGATTAATTAATAGTTACTAAGCCTGAATCTTTCTTTATTCTGTCATATTTATTCATTATGGATTAAGTCTTTGTTCATGCTTTACTAAGGATAATCAAGGTGTAGCTATTATAGTTAGCTGGTTAGTTACCAATTCATTTATTGATTTACTTTGTCTGCGAATTGTGCTCTTGCCAATAAACTTACCTTCCCTTTATATTTAAGTGGAATATTTAATTTCCACTTAAATTTGATAGTCAAAACAGTTTAAAATTTGTGTTCAAAATAGTTCCCATAAAGACGTGTTCCTTGGCTGAAACAGAGCGTCCGAAGTGCCACAGACAGGTGCTGTCTTTGCCTCGGGGGCTTCTGCAGAGCCAAGCTGTGAAAGTAAATAAATAGTTGTGAGTTAACAAGGGTCAGTGGGCCGAGCAGGGTGTAACACAAGCAGCTCATACACGTTTATCTGTTTAGCAGCCGCTCTCCTCTCAAGTGTCTCCCTGAACGCTCTCCACAACAAACACTGCACCAGTTTCATTACTTCCTATGTCTTTCCCATCTGCAGAGAGAGTGTCATACCTCACTCTGCCTCAGGGGGGCACACATCTCAGGGGTAAGTTGTAGTAGACAGACTCAGATATGGCAATGCAGTGTATTGGACTCACAATGAAGCTCTTAAATGTATTAAATGGGTCTTTTACATCATCGTCTGTAAAAAGGTCATTATTTGGGTTGGTTTTGGTGGTAGGAGCCCTTAGGAAGTCATTTGATGATATAGGCCTATAAAGTTCTGTACTTCCTTTGACATCATTTTCCAAGTCCATGTTTCTTTCCTCTTTTGCCAGTCCATTCAAATAATGAATGTGGCTTCTATCTAATAAAACAATATAATATTTTATATATTCAAAAGTCATGGAGGCAATTTGATGGTGGCCTTCAAATAGTAATGGAAAACAAAAACTAGGCTAGTAATGAGATGAGAGTGAATTATAAGAAAAAAAATCTTTTTATTTAGATGAAGACATACGATATTTTCTTGCAGTAATCACATTCCTGCATAATACAGTTGTACAGTTGTTGCTTTCTCATGTCACTGAGCCTGGTGTGAGTTTGGTAAATACACTTGAACAGCTTGGTCTCGTGTCCTGTCATGGCCTCATCTAATATGACACATAGTGTTTGAAATGAAAACACAGCGTGTCCAATTTTCCACTGTAACAAGAATTGCCTGTTTGATGGAAACCTGTGTAGCTACATTCGTGGAAAGTCTTCACAAACTTGGGCAGTGTTTGGATGAAGCCAGCAGCATCTTCTGTTTTACCACAAACAAAGAGTGTCTGCCTCAAAACACACCCATATGCACAACAGATACGTCAGGCTCTCCTGGACCATCGCACTGATGGGCTTCTGTAGTCTCATGGATTACACTGAATTACTGTAAATCACACTCTATGATATTGTAAAGCAGTGCACAGTGCATGGCAAAGTATTACATGTTACAACTCTGCACTACCTAACAATGTGCACAGTGTACACAGTGTATATTACATCTATTACATGTATTTCGTAGTGTTTACAAGTGTATTACATTCTATAGAGTTTGTTAATACAGTGTGCACACAGTGCACTACAGTTAATTACATTTTATTACACTTTATTACAGTTTACACAGTGTATAATAGTCTATTCTATTACATTCTAGAGTGTCTGTTAAAACACGGTGCATTACAGTCAGTTGCACGCTAAAGCTTTATAGAGTTTACAGTTTAATACAGTTTACACACTGTATAATAGTCTTACATTCTATTATGTCTATAGAGTTTACAGTTTATTACACTGTGTATTATGATGGAGGCGTCAGGAGCTGGGCTCATATAGGTCTGCTGGGGTCGGTAACATGAGAGCCACTTGGCTTTTGTCTTCTAAGCGTTAGTAACACAAGACGCTGGGAGAGCACTCAAGTATTTGAGTGTAAAGTATTAAAAGTAATAAGCGTTTACTGCTGACATTAGCACTCCATATTTCTGAGTGCTTTCTTCTTCTGACAATAACTTCATGTTGTTGACTCAGAGATCACATTCATCATGTCAACACAGTACACTGAGATGGTTTTAGTGTTTGCACAGAAACACTTTCATTTCTAAGCTCTGCAATTGTATGAGTATATTATGTATGAGTACAGTATATTATACTGTGCATATAATTATATCAAAATACAAAGTATCTATCCACTTAACCAGTCTCTGATCCAGACAACTACAATTGCTATACAATAACTAGTATCCAGATGGTGTGTTCAGTGTCATGTTGTAATAAGACGTTTCTTGGACTAAAGTTTAGTTTCTCTCTCAGTTTCTTGATTTTGCATCAGCTTCTGGAAGCTGACACCTCGTTACATCTGTAAACCAGGGAAATACTAAAATCTTGCTCTGCTCTTTCATTGTTACATTGAAGATATCATGTGCACTACCAGCTCTACTGCTGCAAACCATTAAGCACAGTAACTGATGGCTTGTAAAATATGTTTGGAAATCCTGAGACACGGCAGCAGGGATGGGATGGGGATTCCACATGCTTATCCAAGGAGATGATAAACAAAGAGAAGGTGATACTGGTCCTTTGATATATCGGGCACATGTGGAATCTTGGAACCAAAAGAAAGGAGGAAAATGGTGCTTTGGAAATCTGGGAGCCAGAGAGGGCTGTGTTGTGAGATGTTTGTGTCTTGTGATGAGCAGTTCAGTAGCTAACATCCTCTACATTTTCACAATACATTTCTCCAAGTGTCTTTCCGCTTCAGTCTTGAAACAGAGTGAATGAGAGAGATGTCAAAACTGCCTGTTGAAATTGAGTCCAACACATGCTGCAGTCCGTCTGATCTCCACACGCCCCAAATCACAAGAGAAAAACCTCCAGCAGAGATTAATGCACTGCTTTATATTGCCCGATCTAGATTCCAGACCCAGCTTGGCTTTCTTTATGGCTTTGCAAGCATTCCTGTTCCTATTGTAACCTGCTTGCACGGAAATGGCTGCGTCATAGTTGCCGGGGCAATGATTTGGAGGCAGAGGAGCAGATGGGGTGTGCCAAAAGGAGCCGATCTGTGCAGGTCATCAGTGAGCCACTTGAAGGAGCAGCAGCACTTGAAATCCTCACTGTTAACTTTTATGACAAGTGTTTATGCAGGGTCAGGCACATCGGCTTACACCTTCGCTTTATGTCGTCTGGAAAACACGTGTCCATGGAATAGGCAGGGAATGTTTCGTTATAATGACACACTTTTATGCTGTATATGATTATAATTATTGCTTTGAAATCACTATATATAGAAGCACACATATTTCTTTACATATAATAAATGTGTTATGACTATCTCAATTTTATAAATTGGTTTATATCCACCCTCAGGGAAATTCATGATATATTAGATGAAGGTGATGGCCCTCTCAAGGTCTGGAACAAAGTAATTGTCCCTAAAAATTAGAACTCGGGTTCCTCATTGTGACTGATAATGTCCACCACTAGCCCCACTCCTTTTCCATTACCCTCATTTATTGAAAAGCTAAAGTCACCGAGCTGCTCTGAAGAACATCCAAGATCATGTAGCTGTATAAGAGACAAGTCTGAGGAACATCCAAAGTCCTCTAGAGTTTATAGAGAGTAATCTTAAGAACATTTAGGGTCCTAGATGTCAAAAGACCATTTAAGGTTCTCTAGCTGCTATAGAAACAAGACTGAGGAACATCCCAGATCCTCTACCCACTATTGGGACAAGTCTGAAGAACCTCTAGTGGCTATGGAAACAAGTCTCAGGAACATTCAAGGTCCTCTAGCTGTTACAGAAACAAGTCTGAATAACATCCAAGGTCCTCTAGCTGCAAGATGGACCTGTCTGAAGAATGAGATAATGAGAGCATTTAGACTCATAAGTACATAAGTCCATTTAAAACATTAATAACAGATACAGTATAAATTGCAGATTGCAGGTGCAGATTATTAAATTGCATTTGGGCACCAAAGTATCCAATTTTGCTTGTCTTTGAAATATATTCCACTTTTGCGAAGCAAAACTGCCAAAAACCCCCTTTTTCCATCTCAGTTTTGGTGCAGCTAGTCCTTAGCCTTCATGTGATCTTGTATTAAATGTTCCGGTATCAATGATTAACAAGCAAATGAGATGTTCCGGCAGTGTATGAAGTAGTCCCTTATAAATACATTTCACACAGTGTTGTTCACTTCTAACAGATAGTGATGGCCAAACTACTTTTTCATGGAGAATACAGTAATGGGTTATAAGGGTCTTAAATTCATCACCTATTATGAAACGTAGGGCTGAGTGAAAGAGTATATCTAAAGGTTTCAAAGTGGAGGCTGAAGTCTGCATGTTTATTATATCTCAATAATTCAGTACAGAAAGAAATGTTGCTAGAACAATTTCTTTTTTGTAGTTTAATGGGATACAATATTTCTCTGTAATGAAATTTAAATTGTTGCATAATTCCGAGATATGTTTTTAAAAGATATGTTTTTGTCAAGCCAAAACCCAAGATATTTATAATTGGTGACTCTTTCAATCATGCACCATTTAGTGTATACAGATTTGTAGCTTGCTCATTACTTAAATGTTTTGTTTGTTTGGGGTTTTTTTTAGAAAAAAATCATATACTTAGTTTTATTTGCATTCAATGATAATGAATGATTTATGAAGGAATTTTGGATTTCATTAAAATCTTGCTGCAGTTTCAAAAACGCCTGATCAGCAACCAATGAAATTAATAAATATAATAAAAAGTAGCGGGCCCAAAATTCAGCCTTGGGGCACTCCTTTGCTTAAAGTTAAAAAAAAAAAAAGATTTAAACCCATCGGCTACTACTGCCTGGCTGCTTGAAAGTACAAATGAGAACTCCAGGGACAGGACTGCTTTACTAAATAAGAGGAGTCGGCTACTACTGCCTGGCTGCTTGAAAGATAATTTTGGAACCAATTACATGTAGCATTGTAAAATCCAATGTGCTTCAGATGCTTCAGGTCTTATTTTGAGGAATAATTGCGCTGTATTATATGAACTGCAAAACCAACTGAAAACAATACTTTATCAATGTTAAAATGCCATTAAATTACTTTTTTTTTCATGCACTTTTTGACAATTTTCATCAAAAATAATACTTGATCATACCAAAGTACTACAAATGGCACATGAATTTCATAATTTCATCTTTGGGAAAAATTTGGGCATTAATGGGTTACGAGTAGTAGAGTTGACCCACAGCTCACCAAGAATGAAAACATTTAACCCAAACTCACTACGAGGATAAAACAGGAGCGACACATAACACCACTACAGTTCAGGACAGAGGGGAGAAGAAAGGCTCAGGCCAAGGGTTAGACAGGCTAATTGTTACTTAAACCTACAGTTACACTACACTTTTATTATAGCTGGTGACACTTTGCCAACTCTCGGAAATATTACCATGGTGCTGGGAGATGCATTTTTTAATTATCAGTCACCTCAACTTTTAGCTCTTGAAAATCAAACAGCAAAAATTTTGCCAGAGCTGCCCAGGAGCTGAGAAATGGAAGCATTGCTACCAACATCTGTGGCTATGGCCTTTCCAACTACCACCAATCACTCAATACACATTGTATTCAAATATGCAAGTTGGTTGAAGTGCCTTGCCAAAGGACACAAGAACAGTCAGGAGCACGATTGGAAAAAAACAGCCTCATTAGATGCGCTTTTATCTCGTCTCAAAACAAATATCATAAGGTATAAGTTTTTTCTATCCAGGGTCCAGACAATAGAGCTGAATATTGGTCCTTTTGCTCAACGAAAAGATGTATTTTTAGCCATGTACTTCGATCTTGGACTTTCAGATCCGGTATGTTATTGGCGTGGGGAATACATTTATGACTTCTTGAATGATTTTGGCTTTGTGGAGCTCCAGCTTAAAGAGTGGGCCCCTGCAGAGCCACAGAGGGCAGTGTGCAGAAGGGGAGGCCTGCACATTTACAAGGAGGACCATCTGAGACCACCCGGACCATGTTCTGTGCAGTCATCTCCATAACACACTTTACAGGAGGAGAAGCTCATTGAAGGCCACTACTATAACTGTTACATGCTATGGGAACAAAGAAAGGCAAATATCACGTAAGCTATTGAACAAAATCTGTAACCCACTATTGTTTTATACTCAGTTAGATCATTTTAGGAGGTGCAAATATGCAATGAATGTGACTGTAAATGTTATTTCTTTATTTGCATTAAATTCAGCCATAAAGGGTCTCAGGTCTTCTTCTTGTGCTGGTACCAAAATATGTATGTGCCATGTGTTTTTCTTAAATGTTTCCTTTGAAAAATGTATTTCTGTTTAAGATTTTAAAGGTGCACAATGTAACTTTAATGGATCCACCACCTGCTTGTCTTCATGGAGATGTTGCCATGAGAACAAGTTACAGATCAGATCTGTGGAGAGGCAAATCCACTCAATAAGAATGCAAAATTGTTTTTCACAGTATTTTGTTGCACCTGTCATTGAATAAATGCAAGATCGAAAATGCAGCTATAGCAAAAACTTCTCCATGGATACTACAAGCTGTGATGAAAATGTTGTGATAGGGGAACTCCAAAAAAGTAACTTTGGAAAGAGAAAGAGGGCCATCTTTTGCGTCAGTGGTTGGCAAAGTGAGCCCCCAGTGTTACAAGCTTTAAGTGAAGCGTGACAGAGAGAAATGCTTAACGCGTGCATGAAACATATATAAAACGCTCCAAACTTTTATACGCTCTTTGCTTTTCTCATCATCTTGGTCAATTTGTAGGAAGTGACTGGATTTGTCGTTCTCTGTGGTCTAGTATTATTCTACTCGCCTTTCCAAACAAGCTCTCGCATCTCCTGGTGTAATGTAAAAACGTCTCAAATTGGATCATTAAACTTGGCCTATAGCCTGTCCAAAACCATTGTCAGGGAAGGTATACAGAGATGAAAGAACGGTTTTATTTTAAATGAAGCTGTCAGCGTGGCATGGCGAGGGGAAAAAGGGAAGGGCTTTTATGATTTCCTTTGAAAAATTGATTCCTGTTTATTAGACGTCTCTGCTTGGGTGTCAAATACAGTTCCTGCCTCCAATACTAAATCTTTCAGGCAGAAGCTTTTAAAACTTCAAATGGCGCTAGATCTACTTACATGTGTCATGCTAGAACTTATATAGACTTCGTTCCTGCTGGACCAGACCACTCAATACCTGTTTCAAGAAGGTAACATACGGCTTTTCCAGTGAGAAAATAGAAGAGAAGAACTTAAAAGTATGTCGTTTTAAATAGATCCGAGTCGGGAAGGGCACTACACAGGTATTCGATCTAAATGTTAATTAAATAGGATTTTGTACATACATGCCCAAAATTGTCTGACAAACAGTTGCAACAGTATAAGAGTCCATCGAATTAGAGAAGGCATTTGAAATAAAATATTGAATGCAGCAATGTTTTATTGGTGTGTAATCAGCTGGAATAAACGTTTCTGGTGACCTCATAACCAGTCTTCCTGCATGTGGTTGTATTGAAATGGCAGACCACATCTTGGCAGTCGTTCAATCGCCAATGACTTGTTTGGCAAATATCTACTCCGCTAGGGGTATTTCAGCTCAAGTCCAGACTCACAATGTACCAGCTTTGTTCATTTTTTCCAGGTTAAAAATATATACCCTAAAAATGACCCTTGTAATTGCCTTATTAAAGCAAGAACAAAGACTTAATTCATAACGAAGAAATAGCTTGTTTAGAATGATTCACCCATAATACTTAACCCCTTAAATTAATTTGTTCAGTATGCGCCAGCGGCATTGAAGGATGGGTGACAATAAAGGCTAACCTAACCTTAACACTAATGGCACTAAAACTGGTTGAGGCTAACAATTTAAGTTATTCAAATAGCAGCGGTGCAACAGCACAGGAGCAAAAACAGTAGAATACCGTAAGTATGACATAATAGTGTCAATATCATTACGGTCAATTAGATTCAAATTCAATTCAAAACAGGCCTATAACAAAGCAAAAAAAAAAATCTCCAAAGCATAATTATTGACAGCCAACAACAGGCTGCACTCTTGTTCTACAGTTGTCTCATCCACGGTGGAGATTCTGCTCAGTATTATTGTCATATGTTGTGACCATATAAACTGCAGCTGTTGTGAGCGTAAAACCAGCAGTGTTTCAGAGGGATAAAACAAATAGATATATTGAGATCATGTAAATTCCCAGACTTAGAAATGTTAGCAGAGGGCTTTAGCTACTGAAACCACAAGAAAAAAGACACGTTTGAAATGCATTATAAACTGCTTTAGTTTCATAATGCTGGAAATGGGGAATATATATACAGTATAAATGTAACAGGTGCAGATATAAAGAGATCAAATTCTTTAGTTTTATGTCAGTAGTACAGCTTAGAATATTTGAGGAATAATAATAATATATAATTCATATTAAAAAAAATACATATATACACACACACACACACACAGGCTGCCCTATAAAGTTAAGTGAAAAAACGACTACATAAAATGAAAACTATTCACTCTTAATATTTTACAACGTAATCTAAATAAACACATCGGTAACATTGCGCAGAGCAGCTATAAACAGTATGAAATATATCCAGCCGTAACTTTAAATAATGTTGAGAAATAAAGCCAGCACTAAAAACTGAGACTATAATTTATGTAATATTCATGACTGTGTGAATCACAGCTTTAGTGTGTTCTCCAATCACGCAGCATTCACCTATGATGACATAATGTTACACAATATGGCTCCACGGTGACCGCTTCTTTTCGTTTTTATTCAGGCCCTTTCTAAACTAATCTACATGACACTGAGTTATGAAGCGTATCAACACAATGTTCACCTGGAATTTCTGATGACTTTTACTAAACTTACATTTGTCACATTTGGGGTCCTGGTTTGTACAGTCCACCAAAGCCGTAAAAATCAATGCGGCCATCTATTCACATAAGACCGGCTGTCGACACTTGCCTCTCAGGCCCAAAGGAAGTGAATATTTTTCCTGTCTAGGTAGGTTTTACACTTGGGTCATTCTTTACAAGCAAAACAAAACGCTACATATTCTCTGGAGCGGCGAGTTTGTGGGACATGAGACCTGAGAAGTTTTGGACTTTTGGCAAAACTTGTTCCACTTCCAAACTCCAAGTGTCATTAACATCACGTGGCTACGGTTTCATCATTGGTTTAGTCCCTTGAACCTTTGGCTATGACCACTGCACAGGAAGTACAACCAAAAGAAGACTTGTTCTCCTCCTCTTTCTTCACAGTGGGGGTATAAATCTTGCTTTCCATTATTGTCCTGTGTAGGTTGGCCTATGAAGCTGAGCAGCTGAGTAGCACATGTTAAAAGGCCCCCTGCTGTCGTCCGAAGACACACTTGATAAATTCTCTACAGGTGGACAGAAGAAAAGTAGTTGTGTGACCTTTGTGCAAAATCAGGGCAGTTTAGACAAAGCTATTCAAGTGAAGTGCTTTATAAAGCATTTCCTTTGGGTTTAAGAAGAAGGAAAACCCCAGATTTTAACAGACAGTTTGTTTTTTTTTCTCTCGGACACAAGCATAAGGGAAACATGACACAACAAATTACAATCAAGTGTATTATATGAGCTCTTTTTAAAAATATACATTATTATATATGATCATATAATATATGATTTATTTATCTTTTCTACCATTACAGCTACAAAATTACAAGTCCATATTTTTAGGGCATTTATCCGTGATCCTATGTCAGGGCAGTTTGAGGTGAGTAACAGCCCTCAGGACAAGAATGTCCCTCCTCTGTGTTAACTGTCATGGCAATAGTGCTAATTTTCATCACACTGAAAACCACAGTCCTCAAGAATACCAACGACATTAATGAGTGCAAAATTCTACTATATAAGTCACATGCTTGGTACTTGCATCACTTAAATATTAATTAAACAAAACACTTAAAAATCAGTTTGGTTCAACTTGCACAACACCCATAAAAAACTTCTATCTGATGTCTAAAAGTTCTCACTTCAATAAACAGGGGAGCTGTGGGACTTTGGCTCACGCAGGAAAATGATTCTGGCGTCACTTGTCAAAAGCACTCGGAGCTTGTTTCCACAGGTGAGAAAAGTTCTGCCTCATTTGTGCTCAGTAATGACTTGTGCAGTATAAAGTCTATCAGAGGACACATCAAACCATGGTTTTTCAGGCAGGAAACCAACGCTCCAGTTTCAGCGTTATACAGTGAGCTATCTGTCCCTGCAGCAGGATGTATGTGTCATTTCAACAAAAATATGTGTAACCTCACTCTTATAGTGTAAAGTGAAAGTTTACACACACTGTGAATAGTATTGTATTTTGCACAGCCCAATGTCCTAGCATTTCCAAGCTGTGATACACTGGCATATGTATGACACAGTTACTGATCAGAAAAGAGGTTAATGTTGTGTCTCTTCTAAATCAGTACGGTGTCAGTCACTGGACATTCCACAAACTAGGTCATTATTCTGCTGCACTTCCTTTGCTTTTTTAGACTGACACTAAGTATAACAGAGCATGTAGCACAGGCCTATCTATATTTGGATATTCACTGGACAAAATATGTCGATCTTAGACTTGTTTCTATTGTTCCCACAAAGCCCCTTAACACACACCCTATCACCCAATCAAATATTGCGCTGAACACGACCATCCAGGAACTATCAAGGAAAAAACTTTTTCAAGTTGGATGTCAAACTTGTTTCCATATACAGTGGTTTGAATGCACCTTTAGAAGACACGTCACCTGTGGTAATTACATTAGGCTGTATGACAACAAAATAAAATATTACAAGAGGGTCATGTACTGGGCCTCTATGACCCTGGGGCCTGGGACTATAGCCCGTGTACCAGTCATTTATCAGACCTATGAGTGGTAGCGTAAACAGCCTCTTTACACAGAGCAGAGAAATGGAAACTTGTTTCTTGACAGTGGGCTGTGGAGGAAACACAAAGTGTTGATGTGAAAACATGAGAGTCACACAGACTGTTGACAAAACAGGCCCAAGTGTCACAGTGCACACAGATCTGACACAGCAAATCCAAGGTTAAAGAGACCTGCTCCTGGAGCCACTCACAATGAAATGGACTTAGACGATACTGAGGACGCCAGTACATCTGTCTGTCAGTGGAACAGGGTTTAAGAAATGGATCTGTCAGCCTTGTGTGAAGGTGCTCATCAATAAAGAAAATGAAGTTCACTATGTCATAACAACAACAAAGGTGAAAATAAGCAATATTGTGCCAATGATTTCCTTTTTCCATTGAAGTCTGTTTTGTCAATAAACAATTACAAAAAATGACTTGATCCCAGATTGTGTATTAGATCCAACTGAAAAGTTTACTTCCATTTTTTACTTTTCCAGATCCATAAAAACTAAATGTTCTATATTATCATCTAAAGCCTCTTAAACCTGTCCACCTGTCCATGCTCCAAATAAATTCTTGCTCTTCAAATAATATTCCTTATCGATCAATAAAATTAGTCAAAGTGTAAGTAAGTCCTGGGAACGAGTATAGTATTTTTATGTAAACTATTAATACACATTTCTCTCTGTCTGTAGAAGAAAGGCTTTTTAAACATGACATGCTGGAATGTCATTATGGAGTCCAGCATGGACAAGTGCAGCTCTATAGACCAGTCCATATCTGACAGGTGAGATCCATCAGCTCCAGATGAGCCCTGCACAGACCAGTAAAAGTGTCCCGTACACAGACACAGGAAGCTCCTGTCTGCTGCCAAGGTCACATGATCACATCCATCCATCTGTGTGGAAAAACAGCTGCTCCCGAGTCATATCTGTGCTCAAGGTGCAGCCCATAACACAGAGAAGATCTATAAAGCCAGCACTACAGAGGCAGCAGACGAGGGAAGGCCAATCTGTCACTCAGCAATCTCTTTCATACATTCATGCCATGTGCTTATGAGAGAACTGGACACTATACTTCACTCTAATAAAATGAAAAATTAAGTTTCATTAGCTATTTCTCTGGATTAAGCCGTGACCATAGGATTTAGAGTTTTCACCCACTAAAGACATGCAGGTGTTTATTAAATGCTGATACATTTACTGATTCTCCCTGAGTTTTATTTGTATTACTCAGTTCATTGATTGGTTTATTTATTTGTCATTGTGCTCGCCACCTTCACCCATGATGGGATCTACCCATACAGTCTATGGATCCATAGACTGCTCCTTGCAAATAAGACCAGGCCTGGTAAATTAGTAGTAAGAAGTTTTATGTGTGCAGGGTAAAAGCTGCACATTTCTGATGGAATGCCCTGCTTGTCTTCATGGAGACGCTATTGTTTTGCCTGGAATGTTCCATTGTATGGCATTACACATTTGGCATTTATTAACTTATAGATGTTTTTATTCATAAAAATGCCTTGAAAAACATTCATTCTTACTCAGACTCAGCTCTTCAAAAATCTGACCTGTACCTTCACCTGCTTTGGAGATAGATGGTTTAATGCCATACTTTGGAACTTTCAGGGCAAAGCAATAACATCTCCATGGAGACAAGTAGGTTGCAGACCCTCCATTCAAGTCGCCTGTAACAAATTACGTAAGCATTAGTATGAAAGACTAGATAGAGAAGAAAATATAACAGTGTGTCCGTAATACAGTGATAGCAGTGATGTTTGAGCACAACTCCGCTCTGTGGTCTGTGTTTTTCATTAGTCAAACACACACCTGCACCATATTTTTAAAATGACTTTGTATTTTTAAAGTCCCAAAGAAGACAGCCTCTAAACATACAAGCCTGTTTGCATGGGGCCGGCCGCATATAGACCCAGTACATTTAACTACACTTTTATAGGCCTATGCAAATCAGTGTGTTCAAGTGTTAACCTGGTTGATAACACTGTTTGTCTAAGGCAGGTGGTAGACATTTATCACTGTATTCTGGAGTCATGTCTCCTGGGGCCAAACAATATTGCAACAACACACTAATTGTTCTTTCACAACAATCAACTGCAGTTTTGGGCTTGTCTTGCGAAAGACAGCTTAAGTCAACATTTGTACCTGCTCTGTGTGTAGAGCGTCTGGGTATCGTCTTTGTGGTCTAAGGCTCTACAATGTGATTTTCCATTTAATTTACATGAACGTTTAGACTGGCAAATTCCCTTGTACAAACACAGCAGGCGATATCAAGATATGCATGTAACAAAGAATAAGAATTGATTTACAAACTTAACAACTTAATTATTGCATAGTATTGGAACAAGACAAGACACGTGACCATAGAGTTTATAACATCATTTGCTAAAACATGTGAGAGACATTTTGATGTCCTTTGTCAACAGAGTTCACGTTTGGTAAGCTCCTCCAAGATTTACAACTATTTGCATAAACTTGCAAATGTGGCTATCATCTGGATTTGAAGTGACTGCATTTGCCTTTCTCCTTGATCCTTGCGTCAATGTTTCAAAATGATCCCTCACTGGAAGACAGGACAAGTCTCCAAGTAGCTTCACTTTGCAAATCGTGCTGCTTCCATAGCACAATTAGACTTTCAAAAAGCCAGTGAAGCAAAGTCAAATATGGATTAGACGACCAAACAAAGGCCTTTGTACTGAGGACACAAATCTCCATTATCTCAGGGCCCAAGGGCGCACTAAAGAGGATAGTTTTATGACTAAACGTTTACTGTTTATTTTGACTTACAGAGTGGTCACTGACAAGTGTGGAGAGTAGCAAGTGTGCACTAAAGCCCCTTTCTTCCTCCTGCTGTAGTACAAATATGCGTGATAAGTGCAGAGGCCACTGAAATAACAAAAACAAGTGGAGAGGCAGGTGCTGGGACTAACACATGTACCAGAGATGGAGAAATTAGGGGAGGTGCAAACAACAACTCACTCTCATCTCAAAACACTATTAGATTCCGTTTTTATTCATATTTTCATAACTGCAATAACTATAATAATTCAACGAGTTACAATGACTTTATCATAATGAGCAACAGCTCCCTTTTGTACTGTGTGTTTCCATATTGTTTGATTGTAACCTGTGATTACTGAGATATGCAAATCCATTCAGGATCCAGGATTTTACTGGAGGAGGTCACGGCAGAACAGGAAGGCAGGTTTTACAGGAGAAGGTCAAGTGAATGTGAATCAACAACAATCGTCATAAACATGGATCAACAACAGGTTAAATTCAGGTTAAAGGAAGTAAAAAGTTGAGCTCATAGGGTTTTCTAATATATTCCATTATATTCTGCCCTCTCTTAAATTTGATTAAGATTATTTATGTTTTTATTTGTCTCTTTTGTGATTTTAATGTTTCATTCTATAAAGCACTTTGAATGGCTTGAATTATACTGTACAAATAAACTTGCCTTGGTTTGCCTTGCCTAATCCAAGATCTTAAAACAAGCACTAAAACTTTAACAACTGATCGTAGAACAAGCTTTTCTTTCTTTCGTCCCTATATTTCTGTTAATATATTATTTTAAAGGTTAGTATATTACTATTCACCACAGCTCTTAACAGTATCTAATTCCAACTAAAAGTAATTTAAACATTAAACAATTGTCTAATGCAACTTTTTACCAGCGCAAGTATGAGTAAACTTTAGACTATGAAATATGGTTCTCCATCTGCCCAGAAAATGAAATATAACAACAACAAATTTTCCACATTAAAATGCTTCTGTCTGACCCAACCCTGTACGAAAAACTTGGCTCCAAATGGGTCAAAGGTTCCCTCAAAAAATGACATGTTGTCTCTATATATTATGTCATGTTTTTCATTGAATGTAATATGTGAAACGACTGTAAATTTCAACATTATTATAAAACAATCGTGAGTATCCTCCTCCCTCCCCATGAGCCCGTATGCCCCTAAATAGCTGTCAGACCACACTGTAATGAAGTGGAGCTAGCCCTTTCCCTGCTACACATTTGTTATTGGATTACAAGGTGCTGAGAAGGAATGCCTGAGATGGCGCTCTGCTGCAGGTAGAGAGGAGCAGCAACTCGCCTGAGAATGAATAGAGCAGCAGCCCTCTCCTTCACGCTGGCTGCTTCCCTATGCAAAACACAACATGTGCCATTGATCTCGGGCAGTCAAAATAAGCCACTGTGTGATCCGCGGCTCGGTCGTTGGGTCGCGGTGCTTAACAGGCTCTTAGTGTTCAGTGGGTTTAGTGATAGGGGCGTGACATTGGTAACAGGGTGACGCAAGGCTGGTTTTCACACCTGGAGGAGGGTTGTGGTGTGGGTGGTGTTATGGCACAGATAAATATGACTTGGAGATTTCTAATAATGTTTCTGTCATAACAAAAATGTTCTAAGCAAAGCATGTTATTAAGTACATGGAAGGTAAACAACACAAACCAATTGTTACATTCATTTAAATTGTGTTAAATGGAGCTGAACACCTAAATTACCCTGTAGAACATAAATGATGCATGCAGACGTTTTAGAGTGTGCATTTTCCTAATAATATCATTAGGTTTGTGTTGTGTTGCTTTAAGTAACAGTTAAATGGACTGACTGCAGCATGAGCAGGTTGTTAACTACAGTATAAAACATTTCAGTAAAAAACTCCATCCAACCATTTTCTTCTGCTTTATCTGTGGCCGGGTCGCGGAGGCATCAGTCTGAGCCGGGAGGCCTAGACTTCCCTTTCTGCACACACTTCATCCAGCTCTTCCAGGGGGAAACTGTGTACGTTAATAAATTATTGTTTTTAACAGTGGAAATTGGCCCAAGATTTCACAATAAAATAGTATTCGGACATGTGGTTAATTCTAAACTAAATGATGCTGTTAAAGAAATGTCTTTGCTAAAAACACACTTGATATTTTTAAGGTAGTCGCTGCATGTCGAGTAATGGAAAAAAATAAAATAAATGTAATGGCTAAATGTAAGTGACACCTGTGTTACCTAAACAAATTGCTACTGTGTGAACGGAGATAATAGCAAGGCCCAGGACAGGAGAGAGAAAGGGAGCAGAGGGGGGGAGCAGAGGGGGGGGGCAGTGTGCTGACATGCTAAATCTCACACACACTGACACAGGAGATACTTATCAGTGACAGTTACTCCAGACAAATACTGTCACCTTCTGCTCAGCACCGCTCTGCTGTTTCAGCCCAGTGTGTACATGCAGTAAAACACAATGAGGCCTTTCATACACTCAACTTTATTACTATGCCGTTTCTGATGATACGCTGCAAATACAGAGAAGAGTTACATTGTTCATAGTTTGCTGAAAGTTGTTCTTGTCCAAAAATGTGCAAAAGGACTTGAGTAAATAAGTCATAAAACTAGTGTGAAAACGCAGCTGCTGGAATTTTTCACCATAAACCTGTAGTAGTGCCATTAGTGTTTACAAACAGAAGGTGACAATAAAGACACCAGTAGCGATGGGAAGAATACTTTGAAAATGGATATAGTTACAGAGTACCAAATACTTGCATTAAAATGTATTTGTAACGTATTCCAATGCACGGTCCAATCAGAGTACTGTATTCTGAATACTTTTACATTGAGCTGCATTTAAATTATATTATATTAATTATCCTCTGACTAATTGGCGAAGGAAAAATCACACATGCGCTCACCACAAGAGCAGTGTTTTCAATTTCTCTACTTATTATGTGCAGTCAGAAGCCAAAATGACATGATCAAATACCGTAATGCATTCCTTTGATTTTTAAAAAGTAACTGTATTCTGAATACCACCAAATGAAAAAGTAACTGTACCAGAAAACAGTTACTCTCAATTAGTAGTCAGCATAGGTATTCTGGGTACATGTATTCAGTTACTTCCCAACACTGGACACCCGTGATGTGTGGAGGCACTTCTCAAATCTTTTTCTTATACGACAGAACAAACTTCATTTGTACATAAAGATATTCACTTTGTGTACATAGTAAACAAATGAAATATAAGACCAAGAAATTGCTGGAAAAACCTTAAAAGAGCATGTTGTGTTTTTGTATCTATGCAAAATAGTAATTGACTTCTAATTTGCATAGACAGAATGATTAATGATGGGATTTATTATACAACTTTCTAATTTAAAAAATGCAACACTATCTCAGGCTAACATCCAGAGTATAAACCCCAGAACATCAGTCTTATCTGTCATCTTTCTGTTTACAGAAGCATTTGCGTGAAAGACTCCAAGCCGAGGGAGCTTCTGCCCCAACAAGCCGCAGCTTATCTGACAATGAAATATGAACTTAAAAAACAAAACACAGATATATTAACTAGATTCCCTATTGTATCATAATAACTTGTAACAACTGATAACTTTAAAATATTTTTTATTCAATTTCCAAAATGTTTTAAATATATGTATATGTAATCTATTGTCTACAAAATAACCAAAACAAATTTACAAAACTGAACACATTTTTTCTTTTTTCATGATGTGTTTTTTTCTGACAATGAAATTAAAAAAGCTGGTGACTTAACAAATTAATTGGTTGTACAAACGTTGCAATTGTGTGTTTGAAAACGCGGGATGGAATAAGTTCAGACATGCAAATACAGGAATCACTGGAATCATTTGAAATACTCCACATAATCATTTATATTACAGCTGCTTATGTCAAAGAGCATTTACTTTTGCTGCAGAGCTTGTTGTCGTGAGCCGTAGTGCAAGAGGAGTTTAACAGTCAATGGAACACTGCACTCACAGCCGGTGTGGGTCTCTTTAGGATGGCCTCTACTGAGAAGGACAGCGTCTCACCAGAGGACATCTTTGTCCCCACAGGTTTGGACAGGAAGTCTTTGGGATACATGGACATCTTCACATTGTCTCTAACACAAGAGTCTCTGAACTTACGAGCTGCCTCCTCCAGTAGCTCCTTACAGGAGGGGCCGCTGCTGCTCTTGTCCTGTACGAGAGGGTGCATAGTGCTCACTTTGTGTTTCACAGCGTCTTTGCTCAGTTTGTGCAGGGCAGAGCTGTGGTGTGTGGAAGAGTTAGTGGGGAAGGCCTGAGCAAAGCCCCTTTTGGGGGGAGAGAATGCAGAGCACTCCCTCTGTCTATGTCCTGTTGTAGTGCTGTGATGTTTGGGCTCCACAGGCTCCTGTAGCGCTGCCCTGGACCCTTCCAGTTTAGCCATGCTCACAGCTGCCGCCGCTGTGTCCTGCTCCGGGGGCTGGCTCTCCGTGGGCATGACCTTGGGCTCCCACACGGCTCCCGGCTTCATGTTTTGCACGGCCGTAGCGTTGAGCAGACACTGCTGGTATAGTAGCGCATCTCCCAGGTTAGCCGGGCCCCGGGGCCACATGACCAGCCCTCCTCTGGACGAGTGCAGGGGGTAGTGTCTGTATGTTGTGGCCACGCTCACGTTCGAGGAGATGAGCTCCACATTGGAGCCGCTGGGGTACTGCACCGGCAGCTCCAGACAGTTGGGCCCCATGAAGCTGCACAGGTCTTTGGTCTGAGGGTCTGCGTGTGCTGGGGGGGAGTAGCTCCTGTACGAGCTGTACTCGGCCGCATGGTGCACCACGCTGCTGGGGAAGAGGAGAGGGTTAGGCCCCGGCTGAGCCTCCATAAGCTCCCTCTCTTTGTACTCTCTCTCCAGCATGATGCTCTCCAGCTCTTTATCGGCAAATGCCCTTCTCTTCCTCATGCGGTCACTCAGAGGAGGCAGAGACGGGCCAGGACTCAGGAAAGGATCGGGCTGCACCGGACGGTATCCTGCCACAAATAAAATGTAAATTTATTAAAATCTTTTAGTGTTAAGTTCAATGTTTATTTTATGTTAATTGTTTTAGTTACTATTGTTTTAAGTTTTATTTAGGATGAGGTTATAGGATGTAAATTTTGTGGCAATGTTTATCTTATTTTATCATTTTAATCTTAATATATAAATATATATAAAAACAAAAACAAAACATCATTGCATAAATAATAACAAATAATTAAGGAGGCACAGTTACCTTCTAGAATGCTTTTGGCCAGCATGGTGGACGGTCTGATGTGTCGTTGGTATAATGCTCTTCTTTCTGCAGGAAGCGGTTTCCCAGATATTCCTTTCTTGTCCTAAAATACAGTGTTTAATAAGGTATAAATTTAGAACTTTTCAAAAGCATTTGAACATTTTTTATTTCTTTTTTTCGTCCCGCAGTATGGCAACTTACCTCTGTAGCTTGCTGCCTCCTCAGGGCGACCTGCGCAGCCATGACCCGTTGTCTCTCCACCACGAGCAGGCAGTTTGCGCACTGACAGTCCCTCCAGCGGCAGAAGCGCTTGTGTCCCTTCAGACACGATACCACGCCATGGTTACGGCACCGTGCGCATTTAGGGGTCCGGCTTAACTTCCTCTGGTCCCCGGACAGGCCACTTGCTCCCGGTTTGTCTTCGGCCCGGACCCCTTCCCCGTCCTCCTCTGACGGCGTGGAGGGCCCGAGCGGAGCAGACCCGGGGCGGCTCTGCGTCTCTGCCATGTCGTCGCTCTCAGTCTCCAAACTTTCCACGTCTATTTCGAAATCACACCCAGCGCTGTCTGACATGTTGTTTTTCCCCAGTTATCTGAAAGAAGAAAAAACACTGTGAGCCTAAATAATATTTTATTTGGCCTATATCTGATCCTGTTTTGAATATCATTGCTCAACCGAAAACCACCGAGGTTAGCTAAGGACCACAGCTTCTATATTTGCTTTGCTAATTTGTATAATCCATTTGCGAAGTTATCATTCAAAATTACATTTGAGTTACAGAAACATCTCAAACAGTTTAATCCCCAAATCTCAAAGTTTCAAAACCACAGGTATTGTGCTGTTAAGACATAATATAAATATTTAGTCTACCTTTTACGCACAGCCGTTTCCACTGCGCTGATGAATACGCACAGTCCGTAATCAGGTGACTAAAAAAAGTCCCAAGAATAGGATGATAGACTCCTCAGTGTTTCCACAAAGTCCAACCTTACACTGAAGTGGAAACAGTGAGCGCCACTCCTATGAAGTGTTTCAGTCCCTGCTCTTCTGTTCTCTGATTGGCTGCAGCGTGACGGGTAGGAGCCAATGGAGTAACGAGCAGCTCCCACGTGCGGAACAGGCCCCTCTGTGATCAGTCTCATTTGCTTAGTTCGGCCCTTGGAGTGACTCTGACCTTTAACCTAAGGCTAAAACAAACTAAACACCACTAGAATAAAATAAAACGACACAACGTTATCTGTCCAGAAGCATTTTAAAGACGTTCATTAGGCGATTAACAATAGGTCATTTGCTTCTGCAGTGACCTAAACTACAGCCAACATTTTGAGACAATATTTTTCGTTTTGCATCTCCAGAGTCAAAGGACAATTACACGTGTAGTGTTATAGCTTAAAACAACATGAGTGGTTATGACGCAGTTTATTTTTAAGAGAGAACTGACCCGTTCACAGATAAGGGACAGCGCAGGTGACATGCAGGTTGTTACAGTGCGTCCTGCTGACACAAGAATTGACCAAGATTTGCCCCTTCTGTTTACACAACATCCACAGATGCAGAGTCTCAGCAGTATTAGCTTGAAAAATAAATAAGATGTAGGCTAAAGCTTGTAAAAGTTTCACTTCTCCATTGTTTTCAAGGTGAACTTATGCAAACTCTCGCTTTCCCCCTGTAGAACAGAGAGGGTGTGCCGGCACAACTTACATTTAAAAGTGGACTGTTTAAACTTAGATCTATCCATTTGTTTGCTGCGGGCTGACTGAATCCTGGTTCAAGAAAAACATGCCCTTTTTCGCCCTGACAAACAAGGGCTGACGATTTCACCGAGTGAAATCGTGCTGACTATTGCCTTTGCTCGTGGATGGGAAGTAAAATCAGTTTTGCAGGAGTAGAGTGTGTGAATGGTGTCTTGGTAGCGATGCGGACTTAACTAATACCATAACAATTGCTAGACATTAATTTAGGCCTATATTAAGAAAAAATGTCCAAAAAACTGCCTTACGTTTTCAGGGTTTGTTGATTCTTCAAAGTTCTTACAATGCCAAAACATTGTAATTTTACAATAGAAACTATTGTATCAACTAATCAGTTGGGTTCAACCATTCGACTATTATTCTTATTATATTTTACTACATTTTATTTTGGAGGGCAGCCAATTTTGCGTCAAGTAGATTTTATTTTTCCTTTAGCCTTTAATTTACAGTTTTGTTTCGTTTTTTCAGTTAGTAGGCCTACAAAAAGGCAGTTCGCACAATCACAAGACCAGAAATTCGATCTGAAATTAAGTAGCTACTTCATAATTACAAATATTAATTTGTTGTTTTTAGTAAGCTGTGCCGTTTGTGCGTAAAATTTGCGCTTATACCAGATTCTAAATAGGCCATTACCGGTCCATAAGAGAGCCGGTCCATTCAGGTTTTCATAAACGACATTGCAGTCCCTGAGCTGAGAGCGAGCGCGGCAAGCTCTTGCAGGTGCAGCTTTATTTGCCTCTTCTCAGTAATTTATGGCGAGGGTTACGAGCGGCCACCCCGCGCTGCCGTTTGCAAATCAAGAATGCTTTGATGGTGAAGCGAACAGGAGGCATGCACCGCACACGGAAGATCTAGATGTTCACCTGAAACGTGTTGTGTGTGTCCGGCCCGGAGAGGATGACCCAGAGCAGCGGAGGTGCCCTCACTCCAGGGGGCGCCGAGGACGACCCTTGCTGGAATTCAAGCTCCACTTGGACAGTGCACGATGAATTCTAGACTCGGGACTCATACAGCGGCCTCGTTTTGAGACGGTTTAACAAGTTTGGTCAGTGCCCTTTGGTGTAGCCTAATATTATAATGCTAGAGTTGTCCGTTTACGTCGGTTTCTTGCGCAGAGGTTTTATATTTCATAAAGCGTAATGAACCCTCCGCGCAGAAATGCACAAAACGGAGGGCAGCGTCGATCTCACTGAGACTCAAATTTATAGAATGGTGCTGTATTTTAGGAACTAAGGTAGGACGCATAATAACATTGACGTTATTTTAACAATTTATGATTAATTGCATTATTGCCATGTTAGTAATAGTAAGCCTATGAGCACGTGGGCTATTTCAGTTGGAAGGTGCACTATATCACTCTTCTGGTGGAGTGTTTACCACCAGCCTGTCTCTATGCAATGTTATTGGTTTGCCTGGATGCATAAAATTTACCAACTTCTATGCAGACAATCAGGTGCTCCACCAGGGCAAGTTACAGATCGGCTCTGTGAAGAGGCAACCCTGCTCAACTGCATATTTTTCAGTGTATTTTTGAGGCCTGAATACACTCATTATGAAATAAACTGTTGACAAATTAAAATAACCAGAGAAAAGTTACATAGTGCACTTTAATTAGGCACATGCATCACTTGAGTCTAATGAAGAAGCCCCACTTGAGAGCTCTCCCACGGTGGATGTGTTTGTGAGTGGCTCTGATTGAAACAGCAGCAACATCTCATTGGAAGTGTCCCGCTGTGGAGCCCATAAAGCGTAACAGGATCTGGGTAAAGGCAGAAGAGCCTGTGAGATCCCTGTTACCCTGTTATGATAATTAGCCCCTGATGGACTGACAACAAATGCGGCTGAGGACTAAAGCAGACGCAACAGCATTTGTCTTAGTCTGACCCTTCACCTTTAATGGATAATATGCAACAAACAGGAGGACATGTGTATCAGCTTTGATCGGACCCAACTTTCATTCACTGATCACAACATTCTTACCTCTCTGACTGCTGTCATTTAAGAACAAAAAAAAGCCTATACTTCAACGCTTAGAAATTGGTCTTTTGACAAACAAGAACTGGATTGCAGACTTAATATTTTAGAAATCCATTGAGACATTTGACTTGAAATCAGTTGCCTTCAAAACATTCCAAGTTTACATTTGAGATTAGATTAATCTACTGAAAATGTAAACGTTGACCTGGTGTATGGTGTAAATCATTGGGCCTCCACTTTCAACATGAAGCAAGTCCAGTTACTGTTCAGCTGTTAAAAAACATGTCCTCCATTTAAGCATTTCTTCTTAGCTATAACTTAGTATATATTTTACTATTAATATTTATTATTTAATGTTGCACCATATTCCCGAGTCACATCCCTAGTCTATGAATCTTGTTCACTGACAAAGGCAATAGCATGAAATACTGATTTAGTTGCTATTTTCACTGAACATCAACGTGGTATCTTTCAAAAACTCCATCACATTTTTATAGAATTTTGTGGATCCAATCCAATCTACTACTATTTGAGTAGTTATTTAAAAGTGACAATAGTTTTACTTTGTTGAACTGTTTTTTATTGGTCAATAGAGATCTAAAAGGATCGGGTAACGCAAGAACACACTTTGTCCGCTAGAGGGCAGCAAATGACGATTTATAAACGATTCTGGGATTGTATTGGTATTAAAGCACATTAGTGACAGAATTGTACTAAATACGTGTGGCAGGTAGGCTCCGTTGGTCTGTTACAAGCCAACAGGTAACAGACAATATGTTATCAACATAATGGGTTTCTATGTAGCTGTTGGTGTCTATCTTTTTAAAAATCAAATAACTACCTGGATTTAACTAAGAAACTCCAACTGGATAATGTTACTGCAAGTTCTGCACCGTTATCTACTGAAGGAGAGCAGTGATAGCTGCAGGAATATAGGCTACTTAATGATGACTTTTCGTTTGTTTGTTTTTTGCATAATGGATTATTTTTCTAGTGGCGCGGGGATATTTCCGAGATGTCAGAATTCAACGGTGAAAGAGGTGCTTTGCATGAGACATCATCATCAGTCATCGCTCAGTAGCCAACACACAGACCTCTTTCAGCGCATACAGCATTGTCAAAATTGTAATTATAGGCCAGTTAAATAAAATTGTTCATCGTTGCCCGGATAGGCTGTAAGAAGGATATCTGTTCTGAATGAATGCTTTTTCCATGGAAGGCTAAATTCAATTAGTTTATAATCAGTTACTATGGTTTGATCATTTAGTGATGGCTACACAAACAATGGAGCTCAGCGGAATTGTTTCATTTTGACTAGCCTTATATGTACACTACCACTAGATGGCAGAATGCGCACACTAAAACCGGAGACTGTGACCCGTGAGCTATTTATGCTGGTGAAAATGTTTCATATAAAATGTTGATACAATAACATCCTCGTTTATAAACAAGCTTATACGTTCATAAATGTTGCACTGTGTTTTAGGGTTGTTTTGTCCGTGCAGCTCAGGTCTTAGATGAAAGGGTGGTGATCATTTTGTATTGTTAAAGGTGCGCTATATGTAACTTTTCTGGTGGAGGGGGAGATGCCATTGCTTTGCCTGAAATGTTCCACAGTGTGACATTAAGTGATCTATCTTCGTGAAGTCAAGCAGGGCGAGCACCAGGCCAAGTTACAGGTCAGACCTCTGGAGAAGCGAGCCCACTCAGAGTACACGTTTGTCAAGTTATCCCTGAAATTATTCCTGAATTAAAATACCGCAAATCAAAGAAATCCACTTTTAAAGCCATGTGGACCATTCCAGGTAAAGGAAGAACTTAAACTTCATGGAGACAAGCCCTCCACCAGAAAGGCTACATAATGCAAATGGTGTTTTGACAAATAATGCACCAGAACGATTTGAGTAATGTACAAAATAATGGACAACACAAATATTTATAAAATATTTAGGACAAATTCGTTCAGGACAGCTCTGATTTATTTGGCATTCTCTTGACATGCAGAGTGAATGTGTTTACAACACTGACATGCATTCAGCAGTTAGAATAGTACAATATATATGTGCTCATTCAGCAAGTACAATTAAATCTGAATTTCAAGTTCAAAGGTAACACTGCTTTAAAATGTAAACAAAAACAAGATTCAAATTTGTAAGAGCCTAAACCCGAGCTTTATTCCGCTAGAAATGAGACCGTACAAAGTATATTAAAGGCAATATTTGGGGTGGTTGGTTTGAAAAAAAAAACAAAAAACAAAAAACAAAAAAAAACGAAAATCTACGATTGTTAAATAAAATATCAGCAACAATAAAGCATGTTTAGCACAGACAGTGATGACACATTTTCATTTGGGCTCAAGCTCAGCGGAAAACTCAAACTAAATGCCTTATGTTCCCCTTTTTCAGAAGGTAAAACCTCGTCTCTACAGTGTCATGTCGGCGTCAGCTGTTTCTGATACAGTAGGTCCGCTGAATGTTACTAAGGTCCTAGGACGAGGAGTTGAGGATGCGAGAGTCGGCAGAGTCGGAGCGCTCCTCGTACTCGTGGTCCTGGTCCGGGGAGTAGAGCGGTTTGGGCCCCAGTGCGCCGGCGTCCTCCTGCAGGCTGAGGCGCTGTTCTTCAGCTCGGGACGAGCCGAGGAGCGGTGACCCTCTAAAGACAGGTGCACCGGGGGCCGCGGAGAAGGGCGACACATAATGTGCGGCGGAGCGGAGCTGATAGTGCTGCTGCAGGGCCACGGTGTTCCAAAGAGTCACGTCATTGTGCACAAACGGCCCGGTTTGACTGCGCGTGAGCGAGTTACGCAGCATCAATGGGTAGCGCGTGGGCTGTGGGAAAGAAGGGTGCTGTAACGGGACCCCTATAGGCCCAGTGGGCACAATACCCGGAGCCGGGTCCGACGAGAAACGCAGAGAGTCCGGCACACGGAAGGCCGAGCCGACGGACCACTTGGAGCTGGTCACGGGGTATGAGCCCAGTGCAGGGTCCAATGCGTGTCCGTTTGTGGGCAACACCAGCCCATCCGCTGAAGTGTCTCCATGTGGCGGGTGCGCGCCAGCCTC
>KN486542.1:61066-86001 GCA_000787095.1 Periophthalmodon schlosseri
CCGCCCCAGCTCAGGGCTGCGGCTTGACAGCAGCACCTCGATAGCCCCCACGAGGTCGCCCCCGCAGCCGCGTAGGATGAGCTCCAGTACCGCGGGCTTGTGCGCCGGAAATACCTTCTGCAGCACGTCCAGAGGAGGTCTGTGGGCCCGCAGACTAAGGGGCAGGCCCTCTAGGAGCGCGCTCTGCTCCGTTGGACTCACGGGACTTTTGCCCTCTTTGTCCCCCGTTTTCACTGTGCTACAGCGGACCTCCTCCTGCTGGGACGGTGTCTCTGGGGGCTCCGGGGTGAAGCACGTGTTGTGTTTGGATCCTTCTGGAGAGCTGAGCGGGTCCTGATCCTTTTCGCTCCCACTGCCTCCGTTCTCTGCCCCGGACCCGTCATCAGCACCGTCCTCCGGCTCTGCGCAAAAGAAACACGCGGTTTTACGCACTTATCATATCACACGCGCACAGGGCTGTCTCCATCATCACGCACAACAGAGTTCTACTCCGTCATGAACAGGTTATGCTACTTCTCATCTCAAAATGATAGCGCAAGAATGGTTAAAATTGTATCAGGTTAGTGGGATAATTTCAATAGCCTCTGATCTTTTTCATTAAATCGACCTACAGAAAAGTGTGAATGTATTCACGCATGCATAGGCCTCCAGGTGGAATGTTCAACATATCATCATTCATTGTGGACAAATTGCTACCATATCTTTTACAGTTATTTTGGTCATCTGGGTGTAGCCTATATGTTATAAATCTCCTTACATGGGCAAAGTTTAAGTTGTGGTTTGTCTCATTTGTCCCAACTTGGGCAGCTCTAAAGGTTTCTTTCTCGCGCCACGAGCAGTTTCTGAAGTGCTGAGTGCGTCAGTGAGGAATGCGTGTCCGTGCCTTTTGACCACATTGTGCAAACAAATTGCTTGTTGCTTAGTAACATTTCATCCAGATCTGACCTCTCTCGTGAAACATGGCGATTACATTCGATTGGAGCTGTCCACCGCTGATTACGGTCATCTTTTACAGCAAGCGCGCGCAGGTAAGGCCCGGGGTCAGTGCTCTGAGGTGTTAACAACATAAAGGATGACATGCTAACAAATTAGTAAACAGGTTTTAAGTAGGCTAAATATCTACAGGATGCAAAGTATTTTTTTTTTTTTCTCAGACATCTAACTTTTGATTTAAAAACCGTAATAGGCTCCAGCGAACTACCTGTTTATTATTCTGGGATGACACGATAGGCAGGAGTTTGTCCAAAGGTAGATTTTAAATCTGAGCCATGATAATGTCAGAACAGAACATGTGACCCGCAGGAGCAGTTCCCACAGAGTTGATAAAGGCCATGGTGAAAGCAGCAGCAGGTGACCTCAGCCCTGGGTCCAGCTTATTCCACTCTCTTTGTACCAGGACACAAGTCTAATACACACATGCCAATCAACGCACTGGACAAGGGCCTGCAATTAAAAAAAGCTAATATGCATTAGCTATTACATTGGCAAATATATTTCTATGCGCTATTTTCTTTTTATTGCGCATATTAGTCCACTGGGGTAATGGTTTTATATAAGTCTTAACGTCTTGACTATTTTAATTGTATTTTATTTTTGATAAACAAGTTCATAAGCTATTTGAATATTTATTTAGGTTTACTTCGAATAGCCTTTTAGTTTTATTTGCTGTTAGTTTTTTAGACCCACAGGGCATTAGTGCCCCAAGAAAGGTTTCACTCACAAAATAGGAGTCTATAGTGTCATCGACTTCTGTTTGAGTAAAAGTAAGCTCATTTAATTAACAACTTCAATAAGGCCTACGAGACAAACCAAATTCAAGTCACGTGTAACAGGCAAATAGCCTGTCTTTTCACATAGACTCCACAGTGACACGTGCACTTACCTGTGCAGTTAGATGCGCTGTGACCGGGCTCCGCACTGCTCCACCTCAGGTCCAGCTCCTCGGCTCTGCTCGCGGCCCCGGGTCCCTGGGCAGCCTCAGTGATGGCGGGTAGGACCCGGAGTGATTCCGGGATCAGACTCTCCAGACTCTCATTCGCCTGCTGCCGACGGAGCGCCACTTGCGCGGCCATGACGCGCTGACGCTCGATGATCAGGATGCACTTCTCACAGGTGCAGTCTTTGAAGCGACAGTAGCGCTTGTGGCCTTTGAGCCACGAGAGCACTCCGTGGTTTCGGCAGCGCGCGCATTTGGGCGTTCTCTGGAGCGGAGCACGGGGCTGGGAAACCGGGGTTCCCATGTAGAGGTACGGCGAACCGTAGCCGTTCATTGCGCACCGACACTGACACAGTGCTCGTGAATGTTGCTCCGAGAGAGAGAGAGAGGAGCAGAGACAAAGCGGGACAGTTATCCTCTACTTCACGCACGAACGCAGCAGCGCGCGCGTGCAGGTTCCACCTCTCCCGTGGGCGGACACGCACTGGCAATCAGTAACTTAAGTGTATAGAGCTGAGTGCAGCAGACTCGAGGAGAGACCACCACCTCACCTGTGTCTGACGTCAGCCAAACTAACTTCAACTGTTTAATCTAAGAAGATAAAAGCTTTCGCACAAATAGACACAACACAAGTGGGTTATTACAATTACTAAAAATATAATTGCAGCAGGCCTGTAAATAGTAGCTGAATCTGTCTCCAATAACAGCTCATTGATTATATTTCGTTAAGTATTTTCTAATTTATCAATAAACTCGAGCTATCAGGGCAGGGGTCTTGAAAATCTAAGATGCAAAATTCAAATTCAAATTAAGGATCACATAGCGGGCCGTGCTCACAGCCTAGTTTATTGTCAAGACGATTAAACACGAAAAATCAAACAAGTAGGTTATTATGAGGATTCAAACATTGCCTGCAAATTAGCGATTTGTGCCGGCGGTTGTGCGCGCGCACTCTCAAGTGCGCAGATAAACTGTGCAGCGTGCACAGATGTAAAGGCCTTTAATGTCGAGGAGCTGATCTGTCCCCTGTGCTGGACTAATAGAGGGCATTGAAACATAACACCGGACAAAGCCGGGGCCCATTTCGGGCCGTAAAAAGGTTTATTCAAGCAAATAATGGAATCGGCGCTCAGAATAAGAGCACGGTAAACTTGCCCACATGAAGCCCGTCTGCGGGGCTATTAAGCTTTTAATTGGAAAATAGCAGAGGAAATTTCAAGGTGACTAGAGTGGCTTTGCAGTTTGTGCCGGACCAGTAAATTTGTGGGAGTGGTACACGCCTTCTCCATAGCGCATTATAAATTTATTCATGTTGTTCGTCGGTAAGAATAAAAAACAAACCAGAATAAAAGTTTATACTGCGTTCTGCAGAGTAATTGGCATTCACCGTGCGTTTTCCATCCCCGCGTAATGCAAATGCGCAAATTTGATCACTGACTCAGAGCGCAGCGACCATAAAACCAATAGATTGATATAAAAGAGTCATAAATAGTATCTCTCCTTTTTACAAAGACCTAGGATGAACTCATAACACTTAAAATGCCTCCCTCTGAATGTCTTTAGGTAACCCGTTTAGGTTACCTATCTGTGCGTAAAAACGTAACTGGACCGGTGTTCTCACATACAGGCCCAAGTACATATATGTTTGGCATGAACACTTTTGGAACACACTTTGTCCTTTATGCCCATAAGATAATTTCCAAGCAGAAATGGTAATAGAAGTGTTTGTCATTATAACTGTATACTTTTTACTTTTACTCAAATTAATAACTGAGCTGAGCAGCAGCAAGACTTATAATGTAAAAAACGTACAAATAAAATGTGTATTTAAGGAGCAGAGGCCCCAGGAGCGGAGCCCTGGAGGGGTGATTAGGCTCTGATGGGGGGCGTCACTGTCCCTCTCTCTCCCTGTCACACAGGCTGATTTAGCACCGCTCTGGGACACTCCGGACATACATCTCCTGCTGCCGGGAAATTAGCCAAACAACATCTCAACTGGGACTTGTATTAGGAAGCACGCCACTCAGAATCAACTCACTGTGGTAAAAAATAAACTAACCCCACTGTAAAACATGTAAAACATACAATAATTGTATAGGCAGTGTATCTATTGCTTAAAATGTGTGTTCTGTTTAGAAATATTGGTTTAAATACTTTAAACATGACTCTTGAACAAATGTAAAGTCAAACTGGGCAGTGTAGTCTCAAACTCAACACATTACTTTCTGGTTAAACTGTCTGTTTAATTGTGATAATTTTTTAAATAAATAAATAAATGAATGACATGACAAAAACATTTTCGTTGATCTGGAAAGCACGGTTCAAATGTCCGAATTGACTATGAAGGAAAGGTGATTTTGAGAGTGCCACATTCAGCAGCTCACTTATGTAAGTGCTGTGGGTTTGTTAGACAAGGCTCATCTACAACTCCAGCACTAATTGAGCATGCAGCTTTAATTAGTGTGACATTACACAGCTAATATATGTTAATTCAGTACACAGTACACACTACTGCGTCTGCCCTCACTCCTGCTTCACAGCTGCATCAAAGCACATGTGGACTATTATGGGTTGGCCTGATATATGGACACGCAGGCATCTCAAGGAAAGCCAATCCGGTGACACTTTGTACACAGGGAAGGACACCGAAGCCCTGACAACTGTGATGAAACGGCCTTTCTTAACTAAACTCGTAAAGTATGCCGCAATAAAACTTAATCTTCTGTAGAATCCAATTAAGTCATTATCTGACTGATTGTATCTTTAATTGAAAACAGAAGTGACAGTAAATTTCTGTGATATATCAGGATCAATCGATACCGCCGCGCAAACTGGTCTCCAGAAGTGATTTATAATGTCAACGCCGTATAGGTAACTCCGCATTCCTCTCTCTAAAACCACTGGTGGATGAAATTAAGAGTAAGTGCGTTTCATAAAAAAACAAGATGGTCGCGTTATTGATTACAACAGATGGGGCCGAATCCAATGAATGTTCGCAGAGTGGGCAGAAAGAAAATACAAGTAATTTTCTTAGGCTGTTTTATGTAGTTGTTCCCAGTACACAATCGCATTTACACTCCATCACCACACGGGCTCTAAAGTGAGTCTCTAAAACTTGTAACGACATAAACACACAGACTCGGAGCGGCCTTTGTAGATGTTATTATTCAAACACAAACACTTGAAATCATGCAGAGGAAAATGAATCTCAATCAAAGAGAAAAACACTGTGGTATAGGAAGTACGAGTCATCATGTTATTGTGGCATAAACAATGCACTGTAAAAGTAATGCTCAGAACGGCTTTCATTACTACAAGAAATAAAACTTAATCAGTTTGATATACAGTATCTTTTGTCAAACCGAGTACTTAATTTTCTAAACAAAGAAACATTATTCTGGTGGAGTAAATGTCCGTAGTCAAAGGAGGTGTAATGAACAGCAACTTTAATAGGGGCGGGTTAATTCATTTTGGCTTTGACAGTTACTAATTAAAATGTTACTTTTTACAAGTGGTTTATGGTGTCCAATAAAAACATTCAAATATTATTGCTTTTCAGAAGCTCCATTTCTCATTTTAGGGTCACTCTGGATATTCTATCAAATTGTGTCGAAAAGAATTTTGAGAGCACAGCTTTTAGCAGCATCTGAATCTCCTGCCTTTTGCAGACAAGTGTCATTAAAACAGTATAAAAAATACTTTGTCAAGAACCTGGGTAATTGTGTTTAAATGTAGGCAAACTGTTAAAATCAAAATAACAATAAAAAACTGTATTGCATGTATTTTTCATTATTAGTTTGTTCAAACTAAATCTAGATCAACAGTAAGAAAACACTCACTGGTCACTCAGAAATATGAACAGTTTGCAACAGGAGAACCGCAAACAGAAGCTGCTAAACGTCACAGCGCTGAGGTCTAACTTGGGTTTATTTGGTGGCGTCGTCCATGATGGAGCTGACAGTGAAGTTGGCTGAGTCTGCTGCACTCTCACACTCGGCCTTGACGTCGGAGCTAACCAGGGAGCTGATGGAGTGGCAGGTCAGAGTGGAGTCATGCCCACCCGGTACAGTGCTCACGAAAGCTGCATAAAACACAAACAAAAGGCAACCAAAACAATTGGGCATAATGCTAAATGTATGTATTTAAAGTGATAGCAACACTTTAAACTATAAGGGTTTAAATGGTCTGCGGTTTAAAATAGGCTGCAGTTATTTAATATAGTGTTCTCTGCAAACAACAAAATACATCTCCGAGGGATAATGATGTGTTTAAGAGTTTTACCGAATGTTTATGAATGTATGTGATTGTGCAGGTTAAAAGATCTATTTTCTGTCTTCTCTCAAATTGTAATGCTCCTGGACATGTTAAAAATGTGCACGGAATCTTTAAAGATTAAACTGCACATCTCTCTATAAAAATGTATATTATGATTTATTCCTATTACAATGGACTTGCATAATAAACTGTCTATTCACTAACAGAGTCAGAAAGAATATCATCAGTATTACTGTTGAGACAGGCCTGTCGTCAGCGCTTCTCTGTATTCAGTGGATAAAAACATAAATATGAACAGAATGAAATGATGCACAAAAGCACAGGATTTACGGCAAATTGAATCAGCCAAGAGAAGACAGAGAGTGCACAAAGTATTAGGCCTTTTACAGGAAACACCAGAGTTATGTGCACCCGCCCATTAAAACACAGAAGCAGAAAACTATCACACCAGTCTGCAGCCATTAGGGCAAATAACAGCATGTGCTGCATTAGCGCTTCTGTCCACACACTTATACACATATAATTATGAATGTCTATGGTTATTCAGACCTCCCTGCAACCAGAAGTGTGACATACCAACAGTATCTTACACAATATCTTGTTCATGTTTAATTCTGCAAGTGAAGCACTTAATAAATACTTTTACAACGATGAATGTCTACTTTATGTGATTGTATTTGTCTATATCTATGTCTATTATTTTCATGTTTTTATAAAGACTAAATTCAACTTTGGCATCTTCTTTTAATAATTAGTAGGAGTGGGATGAGAACACTATATAATACATCAATATAGTGAATAAATTGTGCACTTCAGTTCATATTTTTGACATTACAAGTTTTCAATATATTTCATATTTTTGCCATCATTGCCCTTTTTTGTCCAAGCCAAATGTAAACACACTGAAAAATCTCACAAGGTCAAGTGCGTGCACAACCTTGATTTTCTCTTGCCAGATCTTGTCTCATTCCTACCAGTTTGTATCAGATAGAGCTAGATCATTTGTTTTAGTTTGTCAAATAAAGTTTGAGTCCTAGAAAATAAACAATTATGGCTGTGTTTTTTGGAAAATATTAAATATAAATATATAAAACACATATTAAAAAGCAGTGTGATCTCTTGCAGTAAACATTAAGTTTTTGCAGCATTAACCAATATAAGCATATGATTAGTAAATCAACTAGTTGTTAGTGTATAAAATGTGTCCACTTTATGTGGCTGTTCATATGTCTCTGTAACAGACAAATGATCAGATAATATGCAGTTTCAGAGCGTTTGTTGTGATGTGGTTTCAGATTAACAAAAGACAAATCCCAAGTGTCAAGTAAAACCATGTGTCTTCCTTTGCCCCTCCCACTCTCATCCTCTCTCTTCTCTGCAGTGGGACGCAAACAGGAGCAATTTCTCTCCTCATTAACTTCCTGATTGGTTTCGGACTCCAATTTTTCTACGTCTGCAGTTTGTCACCACTTCTGAAGTGCCGGTCCAATCGTTAATACTGTTTGTGTAGCTAAGTGCAGCCAGCTGTTTTTAAGCCTGTGGTCTTCACACAGCAATAACAGGGATAGTGTGGGGGCATGGGTAGCTTCACTATTCTTCTCTTCATCAGTAGCAGATCTATGAGCTCATTAAAGGAGAGGTTAAATCATGACACAATGTAGAACATCGGGATCGGCCCAGGACGCATTCATCAATTAAAGCTAATTAGCTCCAATAGGATTACATCATATATTAATGTTCTTAATATTAGCTAAAGCAAAACAATATGATTGAATTGAGCCAAACTTTTCCAGGATGTACCAAAAAATAAAAAAGCAAGTTTTATCATCTATTGAACATCAAGGATTTCCTTAAGGGCAAGACAAAATGTACTACTCACAAAGGTGACCAATTTCACATAACCTACAAGTCCCACTGGGTTGTGCCAGTCCCTCCAAACCACATACAGTGTGCAGATTAGCATTTAACTCTAGGCACACATCTGTCAGCACACAGATTATTTTGATGAAGTTGAACATCATTATAGTCACCTGAAGCTCAGCATAAACTCGGCTACGATTATTACAACACCTCTGCTGTGTTCTATATATAAAGAATCATGATACTCATATTTACACTTTCAAACCAAAATAAGGGTGATTTTGTCAGTGAACTTTTGCCTCTAGTAGTCTCTCTGAACTCCACAGAAGATTTCCAAACTATGAGGTGTCCTTTGTGTGGAGTAACAAAAGGAATGGTTTGAACCTCCCTGTGGTCGTGGTGAGAGCAGGAGGGAGTGGATGAAGCTGCCATCATTTCTGTGGAGGCAGAGGCACAAAGGCTGAGATGTGAGAGGACACGCTCTTCTCTGATGCACTGGAGATAAGCCTCCATGTCTGTGTCAGCGGGCAAGTCATTAGAGTTTATGGGAACTTGTGCTTGTAACATGTTATACAATTATATGATACAATTATTATACAATACAATTATTGTTTTTAAGTGAACCAAGGACCATGTTTATTATGTTCTTTTAATACATAGTTTACACCCTAAGTGGCTAATCATATTTTGTTTCTTAAAGATTTCAAGTACAACTGACATGCTGTAAACTCAGTGTCAGTGTTTTTTTTGAAAGTTCCCTGTGATTGAAGCACTTACAGGCGGCCATTTTCAAATCTAATCTTAAACATGAAGAGTGGCCTGTCACATGACAAGGTTGTCCCTCCATTAAAAGGATAGGAACAGTGTCTCTCAGGACGGCCCTGTCCTAAGTGAGGAGTGTGTCCAGCGGAGGACAGCTTGTGTTGATACGGACGTGGGACAATAGAGGAGGCTGCTCCTCATCACAGGGTCAGTATGGGACTTAATGGTCCAGAAAACTGAGTCAAAGAGCAGACAGGTTTTAAGCAGCGAGCAGCCAAGAGTGCAGCCTGCGGGCTCTTAACTTATGTTTACACTGCAGACCTTCACCTGCAGCTTACAATCACCACTCACATTCTTTATGTGGAATGACTTACACATTTGTTCATAATGATACAAGTGTTGTCAACAATCTAAATGACATTTTTCAGTCAGATATGCATCACAGTGTGCAGTCCACACTTATATACTTAAAGTGTAAATAGGTATGTTCACATTTGGAGTCATTATTGCAGAGAGGCTGAGGCAGTGCAGGGCGGTCTGGCACAAGGCAGTGAAGAGGTCAAAGGCTAATTAAGCAAAGACGACCCTTTGGCCCTGCTTTGTTAACCAATCTGTGCTGCTGAGGAGGTGTGCCCAGCCCTATGCTAAATCACCACTTCAGTTACTGTGCCTCATCAACTCATAAAATGGCCTGTCACTCCATCAATGGCATTTTGACATGATCTGTTATAGATATGCAATAATGGGCTCAGGCAGTCAATCAATACTCACTAGACTTTTCACAGTCACACTAAATATTCATTGTCGATGAACAGAGTAAGAATGCGGGATAGTACGGGATACAAGGTAGACAGTGAAAGTGTAAAAGTGTAAAAGGCAGGGAGCCTATAATACAATAACACTGGTGTGACTGAGTGACCAATGTAGTACTGGTATTTAAAGAAACATATTTTGTCTTTCATATTTTTACTTATCGCCTACTTACAAATTACAAATCAAATGTGTGTAACAATGCTGTGCGGTCAAACTGTCACTTAACTTAACCCTCTGGTTGACATAACATGTGAGGGGCTGCAGCGTAACAGCAGAGTTCAGCTCTTTGGCTACACTTTGAGCACAGACAGACAGAGGTGTGTGTGGGGTGAGTGTGAGGAAGAGAAATGGAGAGTGAGGAGAAGAGGACATAAACTACAGCCCTGGCCATTTAATGCCTCCACAGCCCCAGGCCTGTGTTAATGGTGCTGTTGTACAACACATTACAAGAGCATTGTGCCATAAGCACACAATTACACTGGTATTTAGGCCTCCACCGCCGCAGGCTCGTCCACTTAGCAGCACAGCAGGGAGACGCAGCGACACTGACGAGCCCCACAGGAGCATTCACTAAGACCCTGCAGGCCAAAGACATGTCTCACATCTTACTTACAGTTAGAGAGCATCATGGAAACGGCAGCAGCACAAACACATGGTCAAAATAACACAGGGTTAAAAAATGTGAAGCACATTTGACTTATGGTGTTGTGTGCACGGAGTAATACAACTACAGCAGCAGTTGCCAGTATATTTTAACAAAAGATAAAGAAATGTCCTGACAATTGCAGCAGTCTTTCTGTCATTGTGGTTATTTTTCAACGTACGCAAAGAAGCTGAAAGCACAGGCTTTATACGCAGTAAGTCAAGTTGGTGTACACTACAGTATAGATCAAAGGAGAGGAAATCAATAAAATATCATCTTGAAAGATAGTAATGGATTTCTAACTTAATGGGCTCACACAGGTCTATCGATTAGCAGGATTAACATCTGCAATACCTCAACAATCTGATTTGCATTTAAATGACTGTATGCACCGTGCTGACACCATTATAACAAAACACACCGTTGGATCGCCAGCCCAGTCACGTTCGATTTTAAAGTTTGTCTCTAGTATAAATTTTGTTTTCCAAAGAAGTTGTGAGAAAGGAAAGTTTATGCTTGCAAACTTTGAACAGTTCTCCATTTAAAAGTCTTGACAAGGACAGAAAGAAAGAACATAAACACTGAAGAGTCGTCTTGAAGCTGTCTGCTGAAAGACTGAAACAGCCATAAGTCTTTTGGGGCAGCTCATCTGCGCTGTGAGCCCGCTGTGGACGGGGACAGTGTGAGGGAGATGCAGGGAGGGCACAGAGGTGGGGTGGAGTTTGATGGACTGCACTGTCACCTCCCGCGCGGCGATTTACGGCGCTGAGCTGCTGACGAGCGCGGGGCAGTAAACAGGCGGCTGGGGCGTATTTCACACAGAGCTGCCTTTTATGAAGAACACCAGGACGGCTCTCCCCACAGCTCCGCCCGCCCGCCGTGACGGATGGAGAAAGACGCATGACAAGCTTCATCATTGTTTGTAAATCTTAACTGTTCCCGCTCACTAACTCCAGAAGGCAATTTTGCGGAGACAGCGGCGCAGGCGAAAGGGGAGGGCTGAGGGGGAGAAGGCTGAGGAGGAGGAGAGGAGGCAAAGGACAGCATGGCACTGCTGAAGGTTATGTGGAGCTCTGTGTTTGGCCAACTGATTAGCCCTATCCCCGAGAGAGATAAATCTGATGCCACAGTGGCAGCGGAGAGAAGGGAGGCCAACGGGCTCCGCTGAGAAGCAACCACGGCACTTTCTTTACAACATCTACTTCTACTCGCAGGATATAACATTAATATGTTTGTAAGGCTGTTTTTTATGAAATCATGTAAAACAATTTATTTTTCATGCCAAGATGCCATATGTCTTATTTACACAACACAAATCTAAAGTCTAAAGCCGTTAAGAGACCACACACAGTGTGTGTTCATATCATGTAATGAAGCGTATCATTTAGTGCAGGGCTGACGTGGGACCCTCACAGGAAGTAGACAGGTGAAAATCATAAACAAACTGATCTGCGGGACATGAAAAACATGTCACTTATAGAATCATGAAGTTTGTACTTTGTGCAGAAAGAAAAAAATAAGTCTATTTTAAAGACCTTACATGCACTATACACAGCAGACTAGTCATTTATGTTCTGTCTAAACTCATCTGCACATAAAAGGCCCTCCCTTAGATTAAGTAATCGGTTGTTTGGTTTAAACTTTATGAAGCCTCGCGCTCATGTTTGGGTGGCACTCACATGTTGTCATGCTCTCAGCACTGCCGTTGTTGCTGCTGTGATCCTCCACAGTGAAAATGGAGGGCACACAGCCCGAGGAGCCCAGGCCCTGGGTCAGGTAGGTGGCTGCTGGGTAATACGAGTGCATTCGATACTGAGACGACATGTTGTGACTGGAGAGACGTCCATCGCTGTGAGGCATCTGCTTCAAAAACACAAGACAAGGGCCATCCCATTAGGCTGATAGCAACAACTATATAAGAGCAAAAATATTACCTCAGATAACATAAGGACATTTACAATTGCAAAGTCCACTGCAGCTAGATCTCTCTTTGTTTCCCAGCTCAGCTGGTTTATTGCTACATTTCTGTGAGAACACTTGAACTAAAATACAAGTTATCCATTTGTGATGATGACATCAAATGTTGTATGGCCTTGATTTTTTTTCGAAATAATTTTGTAATCTAGGATGCATTCTTCAGTAGAAGAACTAAAATTACCCTTAGAAAAATACCTAAATTATACAACTAAATGTTATAAATGTTTGGAATGGATTATAAGCATTAAAAGACACCCTTTTACCCAGTAGCTGCAAGCTGCTATTATCCTTTTTTGCATTGTTGTAATTCTACTTTCACATAGTCAGGAGGGGAAATAAAACACTGTGATTTAAAAGAATCTGCAACATGCTATGCAGCGTTCAGCCGGCTCTGAAAAGTTTAAAATGAGCTGTCTACTCAGCAGCAAGGCCGTCGCACACAGGGTTTTCAATTTCACTTTTATGGAATTTGATTTCTGTCAGCCTGTAATATGTCACCCGTATTGTCCACACCATCAATTCTTTGGCAGCTTTATAAACTGTTATTTAAGCTACACTCAGCCCCTGTATTGGCTGTGAAAAATACAGGAGAGATTGGATGTGATCCGTGTGCTCTTCTTGGATTATTTTTTACAAGAAACATGCAGAAGAAACACCTTTTTCCTCTTGATTTTGATGATTTTAATTGTAGTATTCATTTTCATATGCCACCCATCAACAGTCTGTCCCAGAATATAAACTGGTGTAATTCCACACTAGAGCTGAATTTCTCTTACATTCCAGAGAACAGCATCTTATCTGGCACTATCTCTTTTCTACCAGCGTTACAGGACCCTTATGCTGTAGTGTGATATCATGATGCATCCGCCTGATAGCCACGCACCAGGGAGTGCACTGGGACAGAAGTGGATGAACCAGATAAACCACTGATAAGGACCACACTGATTTATTATTCTAAAATCACCCTTTTGCCTAAAACAATAAGAAAATTGAAATGGATCAATTAATAAGAATAAGTAAAGTAGTAAATCATAGAGTGATGTGATGGAGAATTTATTCTTATGTTTCTTATCTTAATTGTGGCTGTCATCGTTACATCGTAATGCCTTATTGACCAGGTCTCTCGATTTCCAACTAAAACAATAAAAAAAATTAACATAATGTCTAATATGCATTTTAGAAGTTTTGTAAATAAATATACATAAATAAAAAAATGTGTTCACTATCCATTTGACTGAATTGTATTTAATACATGTATTGTCATTAAACAAATGTTGTAATTAAAAAGTAAGGCTGAATACTACAAAAACAAAGACTGACCGCTGCTGTCACACAAATAACAGCCTGAAGGCCACACGCTCGCACTCGGCACCATAAACATAAACATGTCTCTGCCTTCGCTGCTGCTACTTGAACTTACTCATCTATTTCACCATGATATGAGCGGGGCCCTCTTCCCCTATGTTAAAAAAGTGCTATCTGAATTTAAATAACCGTAGCACGTAGCTCTCTAAGGCTGACAACTTCATTGAAAATACCATAAATCATAAGGGAGGATGGCGAAATTATGCTAAAGACTGCTAACTGATTAGCATTAATGTGCTGACTTTCCCCTTTGAGCAGTGAAGCAGAGCGGTTTGTTCTTCTGCCGACAGACAATACCATTAACCTTTGCAATTCAAGCTCTGCTGTTTGCTGCCAGATTAGCAGACGCAGTGACCCCAAAACTAGATGTTGCTATTGGGGTCTCAGGGAGTGTAGGGTGGACGGACAAATGTGCACTATAAAAAATAAACCACCTCATCAAAGATCAACCCGATGTTACAGATCTAATTTATTTCATACATAAGCTCATCTCATTTGCCACAATAGTTACATTTAAAACATGAATCACAGGTGCAGACGGGGGAACTGCACGTGTGTCCCTCTGTCATTAAAACAAAAAAATTATAATAAAAAGGTACTTAAAAAAAATAAGAGATTGATTATAGAATATAGCTACCGAATGTGAAAGATGTGATATTTGAAAACTATGATAAGTATTACAGTAAAGTCATTATTGCGAAGTTAAAATAAAAACGTAAATGACTTAATTTACTACTCAAACTGTGTCAAGACAAAAAAAAGAGACCTAACAGAGACCTAAAACAAAACAAAAGAAAAATCCTGACTAAAATCCGATCGTTTAAATGTTTTATTTTGAAAAACACTGTAAATCTAAAATGAAGAACATTTCTACTTTTGCTGCATATTTATTTTCTTGCTGGCCGATAATGAAAAATGAATGACAGCTTGGCACGTAATATTTTCATCTTTTCTCTCCACATTAGCTCACTGTGTGTTTTGGAGTATTTGTTCTAGTCACCTGGTACTGCTGGTAGTTATAGAGGTTGCCGTAGTAGGAGGAGTAGCGTGACGGCTGGTACAGGTTGTAATAGGAGGTCTCCAGCAGTAGGTCAGATGCCCCATCAGAGTGAGCCCTGGCACTGGGAGAGGGACTGGGGGAGGATGACATGGAGCGACTTCCTGGACACAGACAAAGAGGAAGGAATTTAATGTAATCACAGTTTTTAAATGTCTAACTAAGCCCTATTTTTCTGTCTATCTCCCAAAAGCTAATGTTCTGAAACAAATTCCCAAAGAACTCGTATTTTTTTTGCACTGACACTGAACATAATTTCAGAGCACATAAACATACTGCCACACCTGCAGTTATTATTATTATATAACATTTTGTAGGGGCCTAAACTGCAGGCTAAGCAGGTTACAAATACTAAACACCAAAATACCAAATACGTTTGGTTTGTAGATGAAAATATGTCACTTAAATAATTTGATAATATTAGCTATAAACATTTTGGCTCACTCGGTGGCTTTTCATTAAAATTCTTATTTTCTGCTTTTGCTATTTGTTAGTGACTCAACATATTGTCAACAGCACCATCTGTTGGCCACACGCGTGAGCTCCCATCTACAGATCATTCAGCGTTAATGGGTAGTAAGGGCTGTGGAGTTAGTGTCTTCATTGCACATGCTTTTCTTATCAACAAAACCGCATTCTTTTTGGGCAGACCCTGAACTTTCGGCCGCGCACAGGGAAGACACTGTGCACCACTTCGCTCTCAGATAATGGCATTTGTTCCTGTTAAACTGCTACCAACTAATCACAGTGTGCTCACCTCCTCCTGCCTTTTCTCTCCTTTGCCAAACAAGGGACCAAGGTCATATTTAGAGTTCACAGACAAGAAAGTGACCAGCTCTGGGGAGTTTGGGACATGTAATTACAAGCGACTGTTGTGTTGACAGAAAAAAACAAATACTGAATTTAGATTTTTCATTTTATCATTATCTATCTCAGGTCAAATCTTATTTAGATGATAGAATGTCCATCCATCCATCCATCCATCCATCCATAAAAGTAGTTCTGAAAACAAATTATATTCTTGTATTAGTTTATCAGGTCATATTTCGGTCTTGTCTCATATGCTAATGCTTGTTGTTTACAATGAACAATCTGAACAGAATCCTACTTTTTAAACATATATCTCTCAAATTTGCAATACTCAAAAACTCTCAATCAGATTTAGTTTTTCACTTGTGCAGCTCTAGCCTAATTTATCTGAAAAGTGAACTGTGTATGCTGGATTTCACCTGTCACAGCCACAGCAGCAGCAGCACTGGTTGTCGGAGTGGGAGAATGTCCTTCCACAGAGAAAAGACAGTCTGCTCCGCTTTCATTTTTCACCATCACGTCTGGGCCCGGCAGAGTCACTGGACTGCAAATCCCAAGCTCCTCTTCTTGCGCCTGCTGTCTCCTCAAAGCAACCTAAAGGTGCAAGAAATGTAGGATATTAGAGCTTTTTCTGGTAGTATACGCAAACTCCTCTTCAGTTTTAGTGTATTTAATTTAAAAGAGTCAGTAATTAGGGGCGTAGTCCTAGTTTAGACCTGGTTTAGCCCTAGTTTAGATCTGGTATAATCCTGTTATAGACCTGATTTAGATCTGGTCGTACTTGGAAGGATAAAATGGTGTTACTTGGTGTCAAATTTACATGTACACTTGGTCTAAAATGTCTGAGAACCACTTGGCCACTTCAAACAAAATGACACTTATAATCACAGGAGAAAATTAAACTAGATGAATAACATATTAAAGCAGACTAATTTAAATTAGTGGGATGTGTGAATAATTAACTAGGCCTAAATAAATGCTCCATGCCAAGTTGTTACAAAGCCATTCATGTTTGCGTAAACTTGCTCATTTCCAAACAACAATACAATTGTACTAACAAAATACATTGTAGCAAGTTAGGATAGTTTAGGCCTAAATGTGAGATTTACCTAAAAGTGCACGTGTGCATGAATCCTAGCTGCTGTGAGCTAGCGCTGAACATGTGAGCAATAGATTCTTTTAAGGCCTACTGTTGATTATTGTGGTTGTTAATATTATTGGCATGAAACAACTTTAGACTCACTATTTCCCAAATGTTAACGCATTAAACAACAATAATAATTTAAAAAAACACATACTTCCAGGGCTTGTTTGTGAGCTTGGCGCGCAAACAGGTGAAGAGGGTGACCATGTGTGTTACCTGCGCGGCCATGACTCTCTGTCTCTCGGCTATGAGTTTGCACTTCGGGCACTGACAGTCCCTCCAGTTGCAGAAGCGCTTGTGTCCTTTCAGAGGAGAGACGTATCCGTGATTTCTGCAGCGGCTGCATTTGGGCATCCTCGCGGGTTTGAGGCCTTTGGATGCCGGGAGAGTTCCAGCGCATTCCGGCACGTGTTTGCTCTGCTTGTCTTTATTCATGCCAGCAGCTAATAAAATAACAATATACTGTAAGACCAGCCCAGGAACAATAGTGCTGCAGGATTTGTTACTATGTGTGTCTCCAAACTCCGTCTCCTCTGCAAGTGCTCCCGCGTGAGGTCACTCTCACACTCACCCTGCCCTGGTCTGCCCTGGCATCTAACAGTGTGGGAGGGCTATTTTCTCATTATTACAGGAAATATGTTTGTCAGGCAAAGAAACAAGCGATTAAGATGCGCTACTTACTGGCAAAAGTCCCAGACCAATAGAACATTGCAGAACATTGCAGCCTATCATCTCTGTAGGCCTATTTTTATTTCGACCTTTTATTATCATTTTCCTTTTTAACCATTGGCGGAGTTTAAGGGGGGCAGGGTGGCACTGCCTCCCCTGGTGACTTAGCCTAAATGTGCACCTACACTGTACAAAAAGCTGAAGATTTGTGCAGTACAGGGAGAATCCCACTGATCCAATTTCTCCACATAGTTTGGGACTGTCTTTTTATCTGGTTATTAGTGTCCAAGCTGTTTTATGCATAAAGTATTTAGAGGTGCAGAATAATGGCACTACATAAGCTCATCTTCTGCCCTAACTATCAAGCGCAAAACAGTTTGGGTTTTTTTCCACAGTGATCAAAAGTCTGTAAAAGTCTGCACACTGTGTACACTGTAGATATCTGCACCTCCTCCTAAACTCAGCTCCTACTAAACTCAGTTTATAAACTTGTGCAGCTGCGTCTTCCACTCTCTGGCCATAGTAAGGTTTAGTTTGAAATGTGCTCATATTTTGTGTGCAGAGGATGTGCTGGGTGCTTAGGAGGTGCTGCACTGTGCCGCTTGTGGCCTGTCTGTCCGAGGGCAGTTTAAGTGTTAAAACACAACACACTGAAGTCCACAAATGTCCAATCAATTCATTCACTTTGCTCTGGTATATGAGTGCGTGTGGATCTGTGACTGGCACAGTTATTTACAGTTTATGGGCACGAGGGATAAAATGTTTGCCTCCCCCAACGCAAAAGTCAAACTCCGCTTGTGTTTTTCACCAAAGTAGTAAATCTGAACATCAGTCTTAAACCAGGCTTTGGTGGTGTTAAGAAACAAGACAGGGCCTTTTGGCTAATTAGTAGGCTAAAATAACAGCATACGATTGTGTTTGTAACCTATTTGAGTCAATATTAGGCGTATGTTTTGTATATTACAGGAGCTGTTAGCTAAGACTGTAGCCCCAGCTCCTCTACCAGCCCAGATCTACTATTTCCGCAGTGTCCGTGAAAGTAGCGTATCCTAGCAACCGCAAGTTTGGTTTGCGACCTGTTAAAACTGTGAGATAAAAAGAGAAAGGATGCCCAAAAAAGCGAAGGAAAGTGGTGATAAACGAGACCAGGACAAAAAGATGACAAAACGAGACTCTGCTTCTGCAACTAAAGACGTGTCTGAAGAGAAAGAGAAGAGCATCTACTTAGCACAGATTGGATTCCTGAATGAAAAGTTGGAGAGGTAGGCCACGCGCTGCACAACCATGCTGCATTCAGTGTTCCATTATGTATGCAAAGGCCGTCTTGTTTTATAGACTGCCCAAAAGCTTAATAAAAATATAGTTGGATAGTTGCCCCATAATTAATTAACTAGGCTGCAGATTTGTTGACCTTAATTTTGGTTAATATCTTTGTAATTACTGGTCTAATCGACATGGAACAAAAACTCAGCACAATACACTAATGTCAAAACTATAAGTGATGTTTTCACAATAGCTTCAGAAAAGTAGTGTCATTATTCAACTCTAAAGACTAAAGCCTACATCCATCTGTAACGATCACATAGGCTTAATCAAATCCAAGAATGTGGTTAATAAAAATAATGATGCATTTTATTTGTAATGCACTTTCCATTTGAAGGCAAATCTCAAAATGTTACAGTAAAAGATCAAGAACAGCAATGAAGAATAGGGGGATAAGTTAGGTTGTGCAGAGAAGCGGCGAAAAATCAACGCCAGCGTCCTCTCTGCACGCCCCCCCTGTGTACTCCCCTTCCTTAGTTCCTTATCGTAAGCAGCTGAATGACCAAGGTCTTTATATTTGCTCTTCTCAACACAAGGAACGCTGTGTTTTTCGCTTAAAAGTCGTGGCCTGTTGTGAGGCAAATGGATTCACTTGTTTTACTTTCTTCGGTACTATTTCTGGATAATGCAGGTCTGGATGCTCACTGACGGAAACCCATCTCCAGATCTTGAGTTAGGCTTGGTCAGGGCTGTCTTAGCTGGTAGATTTTGCCTGTTGTGCATGTTTTAGGTTGATTGGGGAAAACTGTGGTCAGCGCATAGAGGAAACTCAACCATAACAGGCAAAATCCACACAAAAAGGCCCTAACACACAACCACAGACGGTACATTTACATGGCTTGAAAAAAATAACAAGTAAAAAAACAGATAGCCTGAATGATAACCTGATATTTAGATCTGATTTTTGGTGTGTGTTATGATTTTTGTTTTATTTTGAACACAAGATACAATTAAAAAAAAATTAAAACAACTCTCAACTTTCAATCTTTAATACTTTCATTTTATTTTGACCTTTTTTGTATAATTTTCCTCGTCAACACCTGTGTGATCTAAAGAAACACCATCAGATGTTTACATGACACCTGACAGATTTGATAACAGAGGTGTAGGAGAAGCAGGGAACAAGGAGATGAAGGGAAGAGAAGGAGAGGTAAAGGAGGAGGAGTGAAGGAGAGATGGAAAAGGAGGAGAGGGAGTAGGGAGAAGGAGAATGAGAGGAGGTGGAGAGGAGGGAAAATAGAGGAGAGGAAGAAAGGAAGAGAGGAGGAGAAAGATGAAGAGTAGAGGAGGAGGAAGAGGAAAGGAGAGAGACAGAGAGGAGAAGGGGAGGAAGAGGAGGAAAGGAGGGATTATCAGATATTGATCAGATTTTTTGTGTGGATGTAAACAGAGCCACTGGAAGATTTATATGTAACGAAACAACCAGTCTAACAGAAATATACTCACTTTTTAACACTATAAGCAGTTTTATTGTTACCGAGTCCATTTTGTCTTCCAGATATGAGCAGAAATGCAATGAACTGGAGGCACAGAAGAAGGACTTAAACCTTAAGCACAGCGCCCTGGAGAAGGAGAAGGCCGATATTGTGGATTTTCTGAGACGCTCTTTACTGGACAAAGAGGACGAAGTGGAGAGACTGAGTGAGCGGCTGGAGACTGTCCAGGAGGCGGCTCAGAGAGAACGAGAGGAGATGCAGCAACAGCACAGGCTCCAGAAGGAGCAACTACAAAACACGACGGACGCACTGACTCTGGAGAATAAAACACTCGGTAAGATGGTTTCATGTTGGAAGAATAATAAAAGAACAAAGAATGTGATATTACAAATACAACCCTAAGGTCTTTACAACTCACATTATTATTAATCTATGTTATAAAGCTGTTTCCTCATCAAAAACAGACCTGGAGTTGTGTTTTGTTTCATTCACACATGTTTAACACACAAACCCTGCATATTCGGGCTGCGTTGCGTCTCTCAGATTGGAAAACACTCTGTTCCAACTTGTGATGTCATGTGGTAATACAGGATGTGCTCCACTGTGTTTTTAAACTCCACACACCTTCACTAGAATCATTTGGATGATTTCAGACCTGGAACTGCCAATCGCTACAGAACAAAAGGTGAAAAGTAGCTGTTAACATGAAAACTACCACTACATGACATCACAAGGTGGAAAAGAGCATTTTGAGCTTTGGAGATGTAGACAGGCTAATAAAAAAAAGTATTACTCAAACACATCATTACGACATGGCTTAAAGCTAACAAGAATCCATTTTGTGAAATATAGCACATTTAAGACAAAAAACTGGTAAAAAAATAAATAAATTTTAAAAAATGCTTATAATATTGAGGCCCAGTCAACATATTATTGTTGATTATAAGTTGATATTGTAATTATAGTGACAAACCAACATATTATCATTGTTATTTTTATTATTCCCACTGAAATGTTCTTGTGTGTTATATTGACTCACATTTGTTGTATTGTTATAGTGGAAAAGCTCACCTGTGTGGAGCAGTTCCTAAACGAAAGGGACCAGATGACGGCCAACTTAGACGCTCTGAAAAAACAACTTTCTCGTCAAGAAGAGGAGCACAGAGTGGACATCCATAAGCGAGACATACAGGCACTGATGGACAAGAACAAGTTAATATAAGTTATAACAGTAGAATATTCTCAGATTAACTGTAGTCTTACAAATATGCCATCTAGAGGACATATTATGTAAAATTGACTTTCCCTCATCATTAGTTCACTCAGATGTTGCATTTCGATTGATTCCTGCATGTTTGAGTAATCCTGTATTGTTCTGCATTTGAGGCTCGAGTCCTCAAATATTTTCACCTATCCCCTAGCCCCGCCCACTTCTCGGTGCTTACTTGCGGTTACAAAAGAAATTCAGACATGTGGGGTTTAAAAATGTCACATAGCCATCTTTCAACAATAAAAACAGGTAAATTAAAATCCGCTACTTGCTGAGGAGTAGCAGCTATTACTATGGACCTGTTTTTATTATTGAGCCATTTTAGACCAAAATTGTGATTTACAATGAACACAATAAGCAAATGATCTTTGTATGTGATTGTTTAATACTAAATACCTGTAAAAAAAAAAGTATTCTATGTCTTCTTTAAGGTGGGAGAAGAAACTGGAGAGCCATGTAGCCAATATGGAGGCAGAGGTCCAGTCCTTGGTGAACCAGAAGCTCCCAGAGACCACCATCCTGGCCCTAGAACAGAACAAGGAGCTAAGGGAGCGTTTTGTCCAGCTGTCGCAGCAGGCTCAGGAGCTGGTAGAGAGGAACACAGCTCTGCAGAAGACGAAGACTGAACTTAAACTGGACGTGGAAAACCTGGAGCAAATGTTCAAAGAGGTGTCCCGGAATAACTGCATTCAGAAAAGGGTAAGAGCAAAAGGCGCAGCATCAGTAAAGCCTGATACGACCTTTTTATATATAGAAATCGGGTTTGTTTCCATCCACATGTTTGTATATTAGTAAACCAATGGAAATGTAAAGTACTGGGGTTAACCATCACTTATGTACATACAGTGGTGGAACGTACTGAAGTAAAAGTAGTAAAGTACTGAACTTAAGTATAAATCTTATGTATCTGTACTTTACTTAAATAGATTTTAAAGTGGATACTTTTTACTTTTACTTCACTACATTTTAGAGATGGTAGCTGTACTTTCTACTCCACTACATTTTTTAACACATATTTGTATTATTGCATGAGACCTGTTGAAAAGCCTGAGGGGTTTATTTTTAACACATTTGAGTAAACAAAAATATACAAATAAAAACAGCTAGGAGAAAAAAATTATAATTCAGTGTTTCTGTTGAACACACACATCTTTATCAAAATCACTACATTTGAAGCTTTATTAGATCTCAAAGTCTGATCAAAATACTTTTTTAGTGCATTTTTAAACAGGTACTTGACTACTTTTACAAGTATTTTTTTCATATGATACCTTTACTTTTACTTGAGTATATTTAGCTCAGATATCTGCACTTTTACTTAAGTAACAAAATTGAGGACTTCTTCCACCACTGCTTACATATATATTCTGACTCTACATTGCGTTACATGTGTTCGTCGGGTCCAAGGTCTGAACTTGATCAATGCAATGATAGTTATGGCTATGGCTCGGTAGATGGCTAATTTTCCCTATAAAGTTTAATTTGTGACATTCTAACTCAATATCTACATTAAACAAACAAAAACAGTGTGTCAGCCATTTCTTTTGCATAATTCTGATATTATGATTTTCGTTCCCCAGGCAGTTGAACAGCTGACCGAGAAGTGCACACAGCTACAGACTGAGCTAAACCAGTGTAAACAGAAGTGTCAACAGCTGCGCTCGCTGCATTCACAGAGTATGGACGAAATGGAGACACTCAGGTTCAGCCATTAGTTCGTGTTAAAGGTGCACTATGTAACTTTTCTGGTTTTCTGCTTGTCTCCATGGAGATGTTAAGCTTCTATCTATCTTGGGTGGGGGGGCAATCCTCACCTCAGATCTGGCCTGGTGTCTTCACATGCTTGTTAAATGCCATACCATGGAACATTTCAGGCAAAGCAATACCGTCTACACGGAGACGAGCCGGTGGCGGACCCTCCACCAGAAAAGTTACATAGCGGCCCTTTAAAATATGATCATCTATATCCACCCACTCCACCCTCCATTACTGTGTGTGTGCAGGACGGACAAGGCCTCTGTGTTCAAGCAGTGCAATAAAAAACAATATGACATCAGTCGTCTGGAGGCGGAGCTACAACAGGCGAGGAAGAAGAGGAGTGAGATGAAGAGCATCATACAGAAGGGATGTGTTATACTTAAAGAGGCACTGATGGTACTGTTTTGTTGCTATATCATTATTAGTACTGCAGTATAATGTGTTTTTCATGTCTGGGGATTCCAGTGATCTGTTAACTTATCTGTAACTCGTATTCTGGCCCAAGAAAGAATGCACATTAAATTGATGCAGGACTGGCCAATATGACAAAAAATGAATCAAGATTTTTTTGAAATTCAATTTTATTTTGTTTTCTTAACAACTCATAAAATAGTTTTTCAATATTAAGAAAAAATCTGCTTTTCTGTGTCTGGGGTGAAAGTGTTTTAAGTTTGATCAATTCTTTTTTAAACAGAAAGTTGAGGTGGAAGACTCAAAGGAACTTGTTGATCGGTGGAAGCTGCTCATGCAAAAGCTGCTGGTGGTCCTTGAAGCCCCCTCACTCTGACAACCGAGGTAAAGGTTTATTCATAGGTTTCGGATATATATAAATTATTTAATACTGTTTTTCTCTTCTCTCAGGAACAAATCTAGTCTCAGGCAAAAAACACAGAGGGGAATCATATCATCCTCTAGCAAGTCATGTGTAAAGAATGAAACACTTACTACTCATTTAAATAAGCAGGTGGCCAACAAAAATGATCATGATATTTTTCATATAGAGGATAAAACTGTACTGTTGTTACTGGTGTATCAGGCATTGGCAGATATTTGTTTATTCAGACTATGCATCTTACAAAAAGTCACAGGTTTTGTTCAGTTAAAAATGGTTTATTGTTTTATGGCAAAGTGTCAGGCACTTCAGTTCCCAGTTATAATTGAAAGTACTATTATGAACACTAGACTTGTATTATACATTTAGACAAACATGTAATGTGGACATGAGACAAAATGAGGACTTGAATGACTCTTGTATATACAATGAATACACAGATCTGCTTCCAAACTATGCTCATGATAAATATACAACTTAATTGATTGTTTAGATATATTTAAAATACTGTGATTCCTCTTTTAAATAGAATAGAAAGAATAAAAATGATTTATATAAAAGTACAGTTTGACCAGTCAAATAAACATATTTACTCCAATGTGTTGTTCATTCACATAAGCAGCAGACAGCAATCTTATCTGAGGCCATTATGTTGAGGTTAGCAATATGTACAAGATACTGACTGCTCTGCGTAGTATTGTATTAGTTGTTAAAAGAACCCCCCTTGAGTTATTAAAATTAAAAAAAAAAAAAAATTGCGAAAAATTACTAAATAAAAAAATGCAAAAAAGGGCAAATGGCATTTGGTTAAAAACATGTGATGAGTTGATGGTTTCCTGGTTGGACATGAGGCACCAGCAGGTTACATTCATAATCAAGGGCACTTTGGGCACTCATACAGACAGAGGCAGCACACAGAGGGGGCATCCCACATCCAGCTGTGGGGAAGGCACCATCAGCCTGAACCAATAGCAGCACAGAGTTTGTGGCAGGGGGGGGGGGCCC
>KN486542.1:86129-105112 GCA_000787095.1 Periophthalmodon schlosseri
CTAAGACAAATATATAATAAATATGTTAAATATGTTGCTGTGAGTTTAATAGTGTATTAAGTAGTCATGATGGTACATACTGGTGACTGGGCTTTGGAAAAATTCACATGTGCATAAAGCAGTACAGCAATGTCCTTATGTCCAGCTTCCAGAGCAATAGACAAGGCATTACTTTCATCCTGAAAGCAGTACAAATATTGTAGTTAGACCCTCTGATGTAATAAATGTCCTCAACTGTGTTGAGTTTAGATTTGATCAGATTGGAGTCATTCCTAAAATGTTCTCAGATACTCACACTATCACTTAGTGTAGCGTCGCAGCCTGGCTGAGCCAGCAGCAGTTTGACTATCTCCACGTGGCCGTGCTCACTGGCACACATGAGGGCAGTGGAGCCCTCGTCGTCCTGGATGTTGACCTCTGCACCATGAGCCAGCAGGGCGCGAACCATGTCCATCCGCCCATGACTGACCGCCAGCATCAGAGCCGTCTGACCCGCCTACAGAACAGCCAACCACAGCTTAGACATAATCCTCATAGCTCACAGATAAACACAAGGCATATGACACGTCAGAGGCATTGTGCTGTTAACTGAAAACAGTTACAGCTTTTGAACACAAGGGGTCAGCAGAGTTCTAGCGTTTCAAGCTTGCAAAGGTGAAGCTATGTCAAAGCTGAGACTACAGCATAAAAAAAACTGCTTAAATCATCTACAATGGTGCACCCCAGCCTCTGTTTACACCTATTGTCTCTGGGCAGTAACTGTGCACCTGAAGTAATCAAAAATGACTGTAGACACCATCACATTATTTTACAATTAGTTCTTTCACCAATATGATCAGTGTATTTTGTTTAATCTGAAAATATAAGCCATGTGTGGGGCCTGTAAGTGGCCTAATTTTGCCTTTTGACCTCTCACTCCACTGACCTGGCTGGCACGGGCATTGACGTCACCCTTGCTGAAGAGCTCCTCTACAATGTGCATGTCTTTGGGCGTTTCCACAGCAGCTAGAGCAGCGAGCATGATTGGAGTGTATCCTGCCTTGTTCTGCTGGTCCACGTTGCATACATCTGAAACATAAAACACGAGTTGCTGTGGTGACTGATTGACTTGAGGCCTTTCCTGCCTGTCATTCAAAAACAAAAACGTATTCGACCTTTATGATCTCCTTTTATTCAAATCTATACACCAGGACCAAACCAGCATAGGAGGTGGGCACCGAGCTGCATCGTCTGGACTATAACTTAAAAGAGGACATGAGGACTCAACTCTGAAGATCAATGAGAGGGGATGCCGTCCTGCCGAGGAGAGGGGGCATAGGGGGTCCGAGGAACTGAGTGCACGGCAGAGCACAAAAGCTACAATGGGAGGAGGGGGAGGATCTGCTGTCACACGGCTGGACAAGTGCACAAAAGACAGACTGAGAGGGCACAAAGAGGTTTAAAGCAGGGAACGTCCCGGACCTCATCACAGTCTATTGAGCACCTCTTGCATACTGCTGCAAAGGCTAGAAAAAGTTTTGAATATTTTATGTTCTATATACGTTTTTCTAAAATTATCTGAGGGTGCCCTCACCGGTGCTGCCTCATCACAGCAGTCAGCAGAATAATTTGTAAGTGCATTAGTAATATTAAACAAAAGTGGATGAGAATAATACAGAAATGTGACAAACACAATTTCAAAAATGCCTTGAAGCAAACCTTTTGTAAGGCAATTTAGTTTTGTTATATACTATTATGTAATATATTCATATTTTAAAAAGGCAATACAAAGGGTCTTCACAATATAATAAGCATTAGTCTGTACCTGCATCAAGTAGTTTCTTCACCACCTGGAAGTTGGAGTGAGACACACTGTAGTGCAGAGCAGTGTTGCCGTTGCCATCAGCCATGTTGACGATGTGGCGCAGTACTGCAGGTGAGACGGCCCCGAAGCCACTCAGGTAGTCCTCCACCAGGTGTGCTGTTGCTGCCTTCTGACTGGACACACGGAACCAAGTCCTCCACCAGATGTGCTGTGGCTGCATTCTGACTGGACACACGAAACCACTCATGCTGAACAGTGTTCAGACAGGTTCTCTGAAAACACAGGGATGAAAGTAGGACTTATGTTTAATGCCTGTGTGAAATGAAATGATTCATCAAAAGCATCTTACCAAGTCTTTACTGTTTACAGTCTTAGGGTCACTAAGGTGGGACTTCAGCACATTACAAGCAGCTATCATCTTCTCACTCAGCTCATACCTTTTGTAAAAACACAAAATACACATATTATAGGTTTCCATTAGGGATGTCACAGTATCAAATTGTAGTGTTATAATTATTCCCGATTATTGACACATTCTTGATTCATTCACATTGTCTAGTAGATCATCATTGCTCTAGTATGTGAACTATGAGCTATGTCAGTTACACTTATTTGGAAATGTCTTTACAAACACAATACAAATGTAAGTCAGCGCAATAATACCGTTCTCTGTTTTCTGAACTTGCATCTGCGTCTTTCTCGTTCACATCCTCAGCTCCTTCTGCCTCAAACTCCTCCCTGGCGTTCTGTGTCTCCACGTTCTTGTAGCCTTCTGAATCTCCAAGCTCATTGTCCTCCTCTTCATCAGATGAGCTGCTGTCCTCTGAGCTGGACTCGTCACTTGATGTTGTTTCATAGCTGTGCCACGAGGGAGAACACAACAGTGAATACATTTTGTTTATTTTAGCATGAACATGCCTGAAGATATTAGCTTACCCTCCGTTTACTCCAACAAACTGCAGGTTCTTCTTTGTGCCGTTGGACTCAGGCTGGCCATCTTTCTTCTTCATGATGGACTTCAGGGTGCTCTGACTGCAGTGCTGTCCTGGAGGAATAAGATTTATATATTAGAATTACTACTCATTATATCAAAATGTATTTAGCGATAAACTAAAGTTCCAGTTTTTTCAGTTTTATGCTGTCAATGTCCTTTCTAAATATGTGAGACAGGCCTCTATTCTGACCATGTTAAATCTAGGTTCACGTTAGTTACTATGTTTAGCTGTGCATATGGCTAAAAGGATTTTATCTGCACACTTATCATTTAAATGTCATTTTAAGACAAATTATGTTACCTCCTAGTTTTCTATAGAGTACTTTTAATTACTTTGTGTACAAACTGCACAACTAAATTTGCCTTGCCTCGCTGATCAAATTTGAATAGTCTCTATATTCAACATACATTTGTATTGCATATTGTGGGGGAATTCAGCTTCTGCTTTTCTTGTTTTGGACAAACAACAACAACAACAAGACAAACATGTGTGACTTAAAAATATACTTAACTTGATTTCTATAATAATGCATCATTGTGAGTGCATTTGTATTATTTGCATTGAAAATCAAAACTTATAGCATACAGATAAAGCTTCTTCAGTTAAAAGTGATCTAAAGCAGTGAGTGTTTGTCAAACCCAAACTATCTCAGTCATTTTAAGTAAAGGCTGCATAAACCAAAAGCCTGGAGCCAGAGCACGCAGCTCATGTGCCAAGACTTGCCCTGACAGAGGCCTCTCAACTGCTCCCAGGAAACACTGAACAAGTCACTCAGCACGTTTGCCTGCTTTGACAGGTGGGCGTGGCTAGTGTGCGGTGCAGATTACATTTGTTACCTTACCTGACATAAACACTGATGTTTGTAACTAGATAATGAAGATAATCGCACTGAGCACGTGTCCATGAGCTCAAGTAGTTGTACTTATAATAAACATAATCATTACCGTGTAGTGCAGTAGACATCTGTATATCCATGCGACTCTTCTGCTCTGCGCTGATGGCACGCTGGGCCTGTGTGTTTGGGTCAGTGACTGTGGCCTGGTCTGTGTTAGCCTGCTCTGCTCCCCCAGAGTGCGACTTCAGTCTCTGCTGCTCAGCGCCAACTAAAACAAACACAGCATTTAAAACATGTAAAAAATACTTAACAAAGCAACAAGTCTGTCAGCCAGCACCTCTTCAGGGTTTATAGAATTCATACAGAAAAGGCCATTTTATAGACCATGTTGAAAAATACTTTTTCTATGCTTTTATCAGTTTTTGTATTTGCTTTGTAGTCTTTGTGCCTTCTGTTGTAGGTACACAATGATGATAAAGTAACCACTGAAGACAATTATACCACATTCATCTGTGCCTCAGGTTGAAACAAGAATGCAGCTTATATAACTTTGAAGCAGCCATGAATCAGCAGCTATTGTGAGGGAACTGCAGAGGGAAAGTGGCTCTAAAAACAACAAGTGGCTGATAGGAGTAATGTTACTGGCTCTCAAAAGAAATTAGCTCACTGTTGGTTTGAGGCCAAAGCCCCCACTGCATTTTTCAGAGACAAAGATAACTTCGACCTGTCTGATCTAATCAGATTATCTTTAGCATCTGCGTGAACAGACCCTCCAAAAGCCGGCTCATCGTTAGCAACAGGCTTGTGAATATGGGCCTAGTCTCCAAACCAAATCACAAAACTGAGTAAAGAGAGACAAAAAAATACCACACTTTAGGGTTTGTGGCCGAAACAACTTGTGCAGCATATTTACTCTTCAGTTTACTGTTGGCAAAGTCAAAGATACTATCTGGAATCAATCAATTATATCATGCCTCTCATTACAGAACTATTCCAGATAATATCCACCCAGTGTTTTACAACAATTTTACTCAATTACACAATGAGTGGGAAGAATTTGCTGCAGAGAGCTTTAACTTAAGCTTTTAGGGCATATTCAACAACACAATTCTCTGGAGAAGGGCTGGGCAATTTATTAAAAATGGCTGAACCTTGGTTTCTGTTAAAATCTAATTGTCAGTGGTCATCTTTTTTTGTTTTAAATTAAGCTGAGTTCCACAAAAGCCAATCTTGTCAATAAAAGCATGTGGTTGGGAGCAGAGTTCAGACTTACGAGGATTTGTGTGTGCGTTAAAAAGCACTGATCTGTTTTGTTTATGCTTATGAAATTAACCCTGAAAGCCCAATTTTATCATTTTTTTAATAATAAAATCTAATCAAAACTGATTACTTATGAGGGAAAATAAAAAATGTGATTTATTTTTTGCCATATGACCCTATTCTGGAGGCAGATCTAAGGCACATCATCGTGTAAATCAGAGCAGATATGAGCAGCTCCGAGCCCTCACCTGACAGTGGGCACATGGCGTCCGTCTGCAGCTTGAGAATGTCCTCCGCACTTCCATACTTCATAACAGAGTTTATGGACGATAGCGTGCTGACCAGCTGGCTGTTTATGGAGTTGAACTGACTCTGGGGTTGACCGAAAGCCTCCGCGAGCTCACTGTAGTTCTCTGCCAGGAGCATCTGCTGTTCCTGTAGCAACTTTTGGACCCTCTCGATGTAGTGGTCCAGCCCCGCGCCCTCCTGGGACTTATTAAGGACCGGGACACTTGCACATTCAAGATGCTCTTTAGTAGTGCTCGTAACAGGTTCAGAGTCAGCTGGCTGGGAGGGGCCACACGCAATATTTCTCGTTTTTAAGCCGACTAAATAGTTTTCATAAATGTTAACTGGTCCCACCCCGCATTCTTTGGTTTTTGAGGAGCTTGATTTGCCGGGGAGTGACTGCACATCTGTGACTGTTCCTACAGCAACAGAGCGGATCTTCGTGGGTGAGTGGAGGTCTTTGACTAGGCCTTCTCCTGCAGCCACTGTTCTGGTCTCTGTCACGGCTGTGTTGGTGTGCTTGTCCTCAGTAACCAGCAGCATATCTGTGGAGGAGTCAACCAAAACCGCTGCATCTGTATTCGTAGAAATGTTTTTACACTGACAGTCCGTGTTGGTTTGCTGCGTTGCCGACTCAGGAATTGCCATGGTTGCGGAGTCCATCTTTGTGACCAGATCTACTTCAGTTCCTTGTGAGACCAGAGTCTTTATGGGACTGACCACAACATCCACAGAGCAGTCCCCACAGCCCACTGACCTGCACTCTTTGGTCAACACTCTGCCAAGTGCCTCAGTGCCCATAGACTCCTCTGTATTAACTCCAATGTCACAAATATCTCTCTCCACGCTTACTTCCTGATGGCGCATCTCCACCTCTCGTCCTACACATTTGTCACTGAACTCCACTTGTTCATGCACCACCCATCGCTCCATGGAGACCTCTGGACCCACAGCCACAGAGCACACACAGGGCTGACAGGTGACCCCAACAGTGTGACCCGCACTTTTAAATGGGGGTATGTTCAAACAATCGCCCACGCCCTGACTACGCATCTGAACTTTTGCCTCCACACATGCATTATACGTCTCGGGTCTCACCATGAAACCTTTGTCGCACTTTTTCTTAGTTGACCCTCCGGCTGCTTGTAGCTCTAGTTTGAGTTTGCTCATCTCCATTTCATGAGTGGTTTCTTTGAGTTGGACTTCTAAGCGATAGATCTTCTCCTTCAGAGCGTCAATGGTCTGCTGCTGGAGTTCGATTTCTTTCTCTGAATCACTAGTAAAGCCCAGCATAGTCTCAGTCACCATCACAGCAGCACTACACGTTTTCCTCACGTCTGTTGCTACAGCTACATCTCTTAAACTGCGCTCTGGGGTCAGTCTTTGGTTGGTCAGATTGTTCATGTTTTCATCAGTAACTGTGCCAATAGACTTTTGATGGGCTTGGTTTTGCACACGAATGTTTGACCGAATATCACTTTCTGTGTTTTCTCGTGTTGTCTGTTCCAGAGCCTGGACCTCAGCAGCCAATCGTCTAAACTCGTCCAGCCTTTCACTGCTCTGTTCAGGGGCTTCAGGCTCCTTAATGTGCAGTTCCATTTCCTTTTGAATCAAACTTTGATTTTCCATTTGGTCAGCGCTGCCAACACTGTAGGAACGCTTACGAAAGCCGCCAGGGCCTTTCGACTGAGCCGCCATCTGCCTCTTTTCCTCCTGGAGAACTGCGATTTTCACCTGGAGGATTGGAATGGTTTTCACCTGCTCCTCCAGCTCCTTCAGCCTCTTCAGAGCGATCACCATCTGCTCTCTGATCTGCTGCAGCTGCAGAGGGCTCACATTGGTCACAGGGGTGGTCATGCCGGAGCTCAGGGGGCTGTGGCGGATGGAGCCTCCCAGAGAAGTGGGGTAGTAGGGGTATTCTCCATTAGATAGGTGACCGTTAATGGTTAGAGGCTGGTGGGCTGAGGGAGAGATCTGGCTGGGGCCTATGGATCCGGAGTATGAAGACAGAGAGCTGTTAGAGCCCAAACCTCCGAAGCTGGCGAGTCGCCGGCGCGGGGGCTCACTGAGGGGCTGCATCAGTCTCTCCTGCTCTAGCCGCCTCCTGGTCTCCATCAGTGTCTTTTCGACTTGGGGGTTGTGGCGCGAGGTGATGCGAGGGGACTGTGGGGGCAGCAGTGGTCTGTGCTCTGTGCTGCAGTAGGTCTGCTCACTGGAGCAGCTCAGAGTGGGAGTGAGAGGAGCAGGGCAGAGGGGCCTGGAGCTGAAGGACACTGGGGACTGCTTGTCGTCGCTGTTGGAGGAGGACAGAGAGTCTGTGGACGTCCATTCAGCCTGAGAACTGCCCCGTGGCAGAGCCAGCGGCCTAGGCCCTCTGGGCCTCCTCTGAATGCTCAGTTTCTTAATGGTGTTACCCCGCTCAATATCGTCAACATACTTGAGGAAATCCAGGTCTAACTGATAACCGTAAGGAGTTTCAACATAATAGGGGGCCACCGAGTCCTTGTCCTCTTCTGTGCTTGAGCATCTTTGTCCTCTCTCTGAAAAACAAAAAACAACATTCATCATTGACCGGTGTAATAACTGCATTCAAATACTGAAACTCCATCATGATTGTCTAAATTATATATAACTGAAACTCAAAGGATTTAAAGTACTGTAAAGTAGTGTACATGGTGTGATTGTTTTTCAACAAGAATGACATCTGCAGAGCAATCTGCGGCCGGTTAGCTGTGCGAATAAAGAGAGGTGCAGAATAATCATAAGGCAACAAAAAAGAAAAAACAAATAACTTCAAAGCAAATCATAAAAATCAAGTCTGATCCAAAACATTACTTTGATAAGATATTTCAGAATCTTCTTGGCTGCTGACAGACTGAATTTTAAATGCACACACGTTTAAACATGCAGGCTGTATTACTCTCTTTCCACATCACAGTACTCAACTTAAAGCTAGAGGAAAAATTCTAACAATGTTTACATTAGCAATTAGCAGCCAGTTCCTACTCACTAGTGAGTTGTCAAATTTGATCAAGGCCTGGACAAGGGTCAGTGGCACAGGAAACAACAGTTTGCTGAAGACAAGGGTCGTTTTCCAGAGTCCCGACACAAATCAATAAAAACAGTTGAAGGCAAAGTCTAAACTCCACAGCAGCAGAGAGGTCCAGTGTGACACAAGCAGGCGACTACCGTACAGTGTTTTCATGCAGTGTTGGCTAAATACAGCGGCTGGTTCTTGGTATGCCTGGAACTCCAGCAGACTAAAACAAACACAGCCCTGAAATAAACAGGCTCTTCCTTTGCCGCTCGGCTGCTCCATCGGAACAACAGTTAAAACAACTCCACTCACCTCAACCTCAGGACACGCGCTCCATTTTGACTCCTCCACCTCAGCCTTTCAAACAACAGGACAGTGTCCACAGCAGTTAAGAGCTCAACGCTGCTAGTTCTCCCTGCTCTGCGCACTCTTACTCAACCTTCTCTCCGCACAGGGAAAAATTCCAGTATTCGTGTAAAGTAAGCATAGCTGTTCTCTGGCGCACTATTGGACGGCAGCCTCACCAATCAGCTGACTGTCTCAGATTGGGCGCGTCCCTTTCCAAATGTGGGTTCTGTTTTCACTGGAAGGGTGGGCAGACCAGCACAAAAAGCAGCCTGTTCATAAGACAAATGACAACTACTCAAAAGGTTAAGTATAAACACATTCAAACAACAAAATTGCCAGGTCATAATCTGGATAATGGGCTAAAAACTAATTATGATGTTAAAAAAAAAACAACTTAAAATCTATACAAGCTGGAAGAAATTACACAAATCTTATAGTTGAACTGTCATTATGTTTTTGAATTTTTCTTTAGCCAGTAACCACAAGTAACAGCTGAGCGGTGACCTCATCAGCCGGGGACAACTGACACCACCGTGTTGACTGCTTATCTACAGCTGTCACATTGTTAGCTTGACAGGATTACAGCATGATGACCAAACTATTGTAGACAACATGCTCTTGGTACCACTTCTGGACAATTAAATTTCTAATTATGTTGGCAGACAGGACCAATGTGTCAACCAAGAGTAAATATTTAAAGATTTTTTATGACGCGTTCTGTAATTGTCCAATTAACATGTAAAACATAGCACTCGGGAGCCCTGGCCTGACCCAGTTCTTCTGCAGTACACATCATTTGTTACCGCACTTGTCCTATAGTTCTGAAACATATTTTGAATAAATATAAACATGAATAGTTCTCTCGTTTATGAAACACTGACTATTTGTTTAGTAGTTGACAATAATCCAATGTGAAGTCTTTATGGGGATACAATAACACATTTTACTGGGTCAGAGCAGAGCAGAGGGAACGGACCTTTCTTGGCTCACTCACACACTGGTCCCTTTCTCACAGCCTGGTATTTCCTGGCTACAGCCGTGCACTTTCTAGACGCCTGTGTAACATTTAATCAAACTGCAGCTGCTCAGAACAACAAACAGATACATCCGTGGGGAGAAAGATCAGGAAATAAGACTTCTGAAATGTTATAGGAAATAATAAAAACAGTGGTGGCACGCCTAATAAAAATTATAAACCTTTTTAACTTGACACACTGGTGCCAAATTCCACAACTTCACTGTGTACATCATAAAATTGGCTGGAGTAACTTTGAATTCATTGTTGCTCAAAAACTCTTTCTTCTAAAATTGCTCAGAGTGAATTCAAAATTAAGTAAACCAAACTTAAAATTGCCACTTTCCTTTAACAAAGGCTGATTTTGTTAAGCACAGAGAGTCGATAGAAACAAACAACGCACTGTTATCGAATGCCATTGTGCAAACATCGCTAGTTAATGCACTTCTCCCTTTCGCCTCTTCAGACAGTATTATCATTAAACAATAGCTGTGTCAGGCAGTGTCTAGTTCAACCGAAACAAATCATCCAGAGACCAAGGCGGATATTTCCAAGCTAAAAGATTGATAACTTATTATTAGACTTTACAGGATGCTAAATAGAACAGGTCATCTTACTTAGCTGCAGCCTTATAATATGTCTAGACTGCAATGATGCTAAATAAGGTGCACTGCTGGCGGGAGACTTGGAGTAAACTAATTATTTTTAATTTTTCAGGCATTTCAGTGTCGTATTAATCAGGTGTATTTCACAGCATTGGCATCTATAAGCTGTACATTCCTGGCAGAAGTAAGAAGTGCAAGGCTCTCTTGTTAGTGAGGTCAGGAATGCGGTCTGTTTGCAGGTGTGTGATCGCAGCTACACCTCAACTGACAGTTTGTATTTCACACTCCAGGGGGATCTATGAGCAGGGCAGGACACGGAAGAGGACAGTTTGTATGGATAATAATTCTCAAAAGGGATTTTTTTTTTGCAACAAGTATTACCCCAGAAACAATTTGGCTTTCCAAGAGTGACTTTTATTTAAAGTAAATATTAAATGAATCACAACCATCATGTTAAAACTGAGCAATGACAAAAATAGGATTGGCGCTATTTATTAGAACTAACCAAGAACTATGACACTGTCAGGTCTAATATGGGTGGGCAGACATATTGTGAAGGTTGTTTAGGGAAAAAAAAAAAATAATACTGAGTATATTGTGGTATTTATAATAAAAGACTGCAAAATGAGCTGGTTAAAATTGAAAAAAACAAACAAAAAAAACTAACTCTGTTGTAAAATATAAAGGCTTTGTTGCTTGTTGTTTGGTAGGCCTACCTAACTAATACATTCAAAGACATGTTTGAAGACCTTTCTGCTAGATTGGACACAACATGCTTTAAATCAATAAAAGACATGAATACAGGAAAATGGATAGAAATGGATGGTTACCTGTGCCATTGTTGAAGTGCATAGTCTGAGCCATGGCTGCAGCTCGCTGCTCTCAGTCCCACACAAACAGCTGGGCACATGCAACGGCCATGCATCAAATCCAGACTATCATGCACCCTGCGGACTGGAACACACAACGGGGAAACTGTGGTTAGTCAAACTAGTTAATGGTCACAACACACAAAAGGTTTAGTAATATTAAATTTAAATGCAGGCCCAGGCCAGGAATATAACAGCATTGGGTTATAAAACTGTAATACTACTAAACAAATTGTTATGAAAAATCAAATGTGGTTGACAGCTGTTTCACAGGTACATTACATCTGGTAGAAGTCCAGTGTGAAGTGTCCTGCAAAAACAATGGACACCAATATAAAATATTTGATAGCACTTAGCTTGAGCACTAGGACTGTGCCAGTTAATTGACTGGGGGGGTGGGGGTGGGGGGGTATTAAAGCTCTCCAAATTATTAATATCTTCTGCAAAAATTACTATGTAAACAGAAAAGTACTGATAAACAGTATCTTTATAAGTCAAAACGCAGATTGAACAGTACAGCCATTCTCAAAACTCGAGCTAACTCACTCGGTGCTTGCTCCTTTCTGTTGTTCTACATATTCTTGTAATTTGAATAAACTTATTAGTCAACTAATAAAAAATATGGACACTAACTAATCAATGAATCGGCTTAACGATTAAAGGACTGCAGCCCTATTGAGCAACGTGACAATATCGGCAATGTGAAAAAGTATAGAAGATTTGACCATTTCAAACTAAATGTGAAGCATATATGACGGTACAGACGGCAGCAGTCATTTAACACAGCAATTAAACAGCAAAACTTGATGAATCAAACCCCGTCCTCAAACAGTTTGGGGGCATTCATAAGAAATCACAAAACAATTCCGTAGCACTAGCAATCACCAAAGTGCCTTCATGCAAAATGCTCATTTAGACTGACCAAGCCTCTCCCAAGTGTCCTGCTCCATGGGTAGTCAGCACAAACGCCTAAAAGAAGCAACAGTAGGTCATAATAAGCAGACCAACAATTTTCTTTTACCCCAAACTACAGCATGTTGTTACAACTGACAGAGGCGAGGCAACGTATCAACAAAATACTGCTATAGCAATAGAATATAGAATAAGAATATTGTCTATAGCCTAATAATAAAGCAGAAAATAAAAAAGCTGCTAAAAAGTGATTAATGTAAAATGAAAAGAAAGTGGAAGAGTGCAAATCAAGTTAAGTGTTAAATTTGACAGTCCATTTATTTACTGAGAACCTCATACAACATATGCATTTTAGCACATTTAAAATATCATCTCATTATATATATATATTTTTGGAGATTCTAACGATATATTGCACAAACTCCGAGACAACAGCAACTGACTAATAGGACCCGTTATACAAGTACTCCTCATGCGACTCACCCGTAATTTTCATTCTAACTACGTCCTCTGAGCAGGTAGCACACCAGAGTGAGGCTCAAAGCTGCGGACAACAAGCTCTTACCCAGCAGCCTTTGGAGAGAGGGATACTTTTCACTGCTAAGATTAGACAACTTCCTCAGATGACAGCCAGCCGATCTGTGCTCTATAACAGGCATCGGGGCTTTAAGCTGAACGGAGGGGGGCAGACCAGACCCCTAGACTGGGCCTCCAGGTAACAAGACTGTCCCACTAATGTAGCCAACAACCTGCACTTGCTCCTTCACTGAACTTAAACTCACGCCTGACAGCAGCTAATGAAGCGGGCAGCGGGACGCAATGGAAACACAACTTGTACCGGTTTATATATTAACAAACCACAGTGTTGTAGCTAACTATAAGCCAAGTTTAAGTAAAAAATAAAATAAAATAAAACAAATCTACAAACTGATAGTAAATTTGATTAATAGACTACAAACTTTGTTTTTTTCCTCGTCTTTAACGCGCACTATGCAACTTTTCTGGTGGGAGGTTCACCGCCTTGTCTCTATTAAGGTGTTACTGCGTTGCCTGGAAAGTTCCACAGTAGTATTAAACTCTGTCTTTCATTATAGGTGTTTTTATCACTCAAAAACATGTATTCTTACAGTGAGCAGAGTCACCTTTCCATAGATCTGACCTGGTGGCGTGTCTATGGAGATGGATATGCTTAAAGCCAAACTGTGGAACATTTCAGACAAAGCAATAACAACTCTTCCAGAAAAGTTACATAGCGTACCTTTAAACATGCTAAAAGTTAGAACATTAACCACAGCAGAGATTAGGCTGCTGTGTCTAGACTGGTTTGTTTACCTTAAAAGAAGAAGGAAACGATAAACCAAGAAGCGTGTGTATAATATTTAAAGAGTAATGCTAAATGTAAGCAAGAGCACAAAAGGTTGCAAACCCGCTGTGTTAAATATTCAATAGGGCTGTTTTTCCCTATAAAAGTTTAATGGGGGGAAAGGCCCTGAGAGCTACTATACTTCTATTTGTAGCAACAGAAAGTGTGACAAAAGTTATAGTTAAAACTAGTGGTGGTTGAACACATTTTATTGCGGAGGACAATTAAAACTACATGGGACAATTGTTTTTAATTGTGTAACTAGGAAATAACTAGTAGCTCTTTGCCGCAGTGCCTCTGGACCTCATTAGATGTTCTTTGATGTCGGAGCTGACAGTGGGAAAGCATAAGTAAGTGTAAAAGCCCAATGCCCTTAACACTGAAGGTGCACTTGTCTAATGCCACGTCTGAGCCTGTCAAAGTGATCTGAAACAGCTTTAAAGCCTTTTAATTGCACCTGCTGCTATTGAAATGAACAGGGCAAGGCTGGTGGGGCTCATCGCTCTGACCTGAACATTCTCAATTTCAACTGTCTCCAGTGACTTTCAAACATAATTCCTTTAACTCCAGGAATCACTGGCCATCAGAAGCCCTATAAAGCCAGTCTGTTCTCATTTGCTCACAAATAAAACTTTCTGCACATTAGTAGATTGAATTTGTCTCATGCAAAGTTCAAAGAGGTGAGATTTCACAACTGAAGTGCACCATGCTGCTTTGTTAAAATAGATTCATTGCATTAACAAAAAAGCAGCTTTTTTCAATCTTGTCTGTGTTCACTGCTCCCATATCACACTGGTCATGTTTACATTATCTGTGAAAATCTACATTTGTATTTCACCACCAGACGGACCATTTCAGATCAATAATTACAGAGTAACACAGAAGCCCATCTGCGCAGCACATGCTTAGTACATCTGTAAAAATGTGTACTCCCTCAAGCCAACTCGTATTGTATCACTTGAAAAGAGGTCTATGATGAAAACAACATGCCGATAGCAATAAAATCAAATGTGTAAGAAAAAAAAGTAACATCTGTGTCTGTATTGAAGGTGAAGACTTGTCTCATTAATAATTTGCCCTCTTCATTTGACTCATCTTTCAGTGCTGCATGGGCAGTGTGCCACTGCATTGATTAGCTTAGAGCAGATTGTGCCTTAGGTTGCATATACTCCCCTCTGGAGGTGAACAGCAATATTACAACAAATCAAAAGTTGCTCAACATTTTTCATAAATCTTAAGTGAAGACTTGTGTTACATCTTGAGTCCACCTCTTCAGTCCCTTCAAAGGCTTCAAACTCTCTGATATCGTCCTCACATTCCTCACACTCCTCACACTTGTGCGGCACTTGACCGTGGACAGACAGGAGCCATATATTCTTTAGATCCTACAGCCTGTCAGGCAGAAGGCCTTTTTCCACAAAGCCAGTACAGGAGTGTTCAGCTTGAGAATGTTTCCACTGTCCAAAGCGGTGCAACATTATGATTATGCCTAGTATAATGCAAAACTGCTATAATTGGTTGCTGTTTTGGTAACCATAATTTTAGATCCAGCTTTATACAGTGAAAATTTGTATTGCAAATGTGATCTGAAAGCCCTAACAGAAAAACATTTCTATTGGTAAAATGATGCAATATACAAACATACACAACCAATTTAACCTCTTTTCAACATATCAGACCACACTTTAACTTCCAGTCTTCAGTTAAAATCTGCCTCTTTAGCCCAGCTTCTAAGGACTTCCCTTCTGTTGTGCACCCGCTCAAAGCTGCATTGTGGAAGAAATTCCCATCTTAAGTGCTCCTGTGTTTGCTTTTGTGCTGAGCAGCCCTCTCCATTGACCTTCTGGTGACAGACCGATGAGATCCAGCAGCTCCTTCCACTCATGCACTTCTGAAGAAAGCTACCATACAATGCGCTACAAGCTAATTAAAGACCCGCAGCCCCAGGGAGGGAAGGCCAGTCCCACCAACAGGACGACCTGAAAGCAAAGAGGAGGAGCATTTTGCACACTTAGTCAGATTTCACACCTTGTTTATGGTCAATACAAGCTAAAAGTCCAGCCGTGCCTGTTCAACATGTGCAAGTATCCCAGGAATTCTTTGGAAGGCTCGGTGTGGACTTGTGTTGTACAGCATTCCACCAAACACTTGATCTACTGGTCCAATTAAGAGTCCTAATGAGGCGTGGGTTGTCCTGTGCTGGGCTCCTGCCAAAAGACACAAGGGGGCGGGACCAACTGGGAGGATGAGAGCGGAAAAATGCAGTACACTTTGCTCCGGGACAAACCACAATCAAAAATGGCGAAGTCGTACTAACAAAAAGACAATAAGTCCTTTTCAAAGACAGTGTCACGAGAGAATGCAACCTGAGAGCCTCCAGTGAAGATGTGGTGCTATTCAAGAGTCCATCTTACAAACACAGGGCATCAGAGCTAAAAGTGATTGACAAGCGAGCACAGAATAATGACTAATTCCGGTCTACTGTCTGTACTGTACAATCTGAAAGACACACAGAAGTGAACTTAAATTGTACTACATTAGCATTTCTTAAGAAGACTAATACAGTAAAAGGTACATGGTAAACAGTAAATGGTCATATTTTTATTAAAGCGCTTTTCCAATTTCAAGGCACTCAAAGCTGGAATCGCACCGCCAACCTGTGGGTCAGTGGACCGCTCATGTTTATGTCGAGAGCGGGATTCAAACCGCCTTCGGATTAGTGGACAAACACTCCATCAACTGAGCTACTGTCGCCCCAGTATGTTCAAACCGGCTCATGTCTCACCTTGGGGTTTATTTCTGACACATTCTTACAAACAAATTTGTACTAAAGGCTTTGGCATTCACAAAATTGGTCCCAAACTGAAAGTCATTTACAGATAAATTCTGGTTGTATTGACTGCCAAAATTTATCATTCCTATATTGTATTTATACATTTTTACAAATTATGTCTCTAAAAACAATACTATTTGACAGAACAACAGCCTCGACTCAACGACTCCCCTGTCACCATCAACAAGAAAAATCAAGCAGCATTTCCCATTCCATGTGCCAAGAGAACAAGAGAACAACATTTAAGGCAATGTCATATTTTAATTTACATGTAGTGAAAGTAACATTTACACAAAACATAAATATCTAGTCTCTTGTAAGTGTAAAATGCACTGGGGTCCATCTGTGTCCCCTGCGCCCATCTGGCTGGACTGTTTGGCTTCGGGACGCCCCGTGCTCTCAGCTGCTCCTATTGTTTACGGCAGAGGGACCAGCCCACACCCCCCTCTGTGGTGACATCATGGTCAGGCCTGATTAACTCAATGTCATGAGTCATCATCGGGGATATCGCACATGCTAATCTGAGTAAAGTGGATGTAGCGTCCGTTGATCACTTACAGGGACAAAGCAAACTACAATCGACTGGCAGAGTTTAGCTGACTGTGAGACACTGCGCACGCACACACACAGATTTTTTTTCTAAATGCATTTTAGATTTTTAAGCGCTGACAGGAAGTTCATACAAAATTTGGAAGATTGTAAATGTGTTGAGAAACCCGCCTGTATCTGTCCAAAAGAGAGTCCTTAAGTTTGTGAATGAAAAGCTCTATCTGGAGGAAGTAAAGCAGGGCCAGCGTGAGCTTTAATCCCATTTAGGTGGCAGCTAAAATGATTTGTTCCACCAAAGAGAAGAGAATTAAATGTTGAGGTGTCTTGTGGAGCAGGGCAGTGGTGATGGGGCATATAGTACTTCTTAGCTGGTCCTCATTGATAAGTCAAAGGCTCATTTAAAAGTCTAATTTGTCCCCATGAGGAAAAGCACACATGGGATGCATTTGCCCATCACCTTCTGCCTAACTACAGATGGATAACTAACCCTTATCTGACCCAACACATGAGATTGTGCACACACTTTCTTTGATAAACTGTTAGTTGTGTAGGAGCCACACAATAAACACAATTAAATTATAATCACAATTAGAAAACTGCAAACACTGCAATTATTTATGTAACAGATATTCTGTTGTTGTTCTGAAATGCATGGGATTTGTATTAGTTGCGTTATATTTCAGTTTTCAAATGTTGCACCTACATATTTTTACCAATCAACCCTGTAATTTATCACATTTAACATAATTATATAGGCAGGAATTTAATTTTAAATATTGTAAATGTATAAACACACTATATATAAAAATGCAAAAAGGACTGTACCTTTTTGTGAAGATTTTTTTATTGTTCTTTGTAAATAAACTCATTGTACATTAACTAAATTGAATATCGCTTCCTAATGATGCCAATAATAATAGGCCTAATTGATAAGTGGAGGATTCAACATAATTTGAGTTTAAAAATAACTATAGAGTGACTTTGCAACATGTGAAACCCTGGGATGTGATGGATGGTCATGTTTGGTCGTGTCTGCAAGTTGTAATAACTGGGAGCTAAACACTCACTTCCGACCGGTGCTTTTGGTAAGCGCAGCCCCAGGTCAAAGGTCAGAGGCTATGACAACAGGAGTGCGGTACAGGGGCAGAAACAGCACAGCGTATTGTAGCAGGGCAGGACCGCGGGGCGAGTACGGGACTCATCCTGGTGCACAATGGAGCCACATTCCAGTTGAAACATTGTGGCATTATGGATACTCACTTCCAGCAAAACAAAAGGATTACCCCTCAGGGCATTCTGGGAACATGACTCTTGGGAATGTTCACAAACCATATACTAATGTGTGTCTTCTGTGCGGGCCGCAGACCAGCTTCTCATGTCACCAGCAGGGGGCGTGACACTGTTCAACTGTTCTCAGTGAGACAGTTCCTACATTTCAAACATGATTCAGATGCACAATAACACAATGGCAATTTCAAAAGCACTTCTTTGCTTTTGTAGACTGTTTATGTGAAGCACTTTGGGCAGCTAAAGTTGTACATAAATGTGCTATATAAATAAAATTGAATTGAAGTGAACTAAATTAGACAATGTAATTATCAACAGAATAACAGCAGTTATCGTGTGGTCTTAAAGTTCCTAAGATGAAGACGATTCAAAACTTCATGAAAGGACCTAATGTATGAGATTCTTTTCAGTATTGATACTTGTTCAAATGAAAATGCTTTCAAGAAAATTGAAGTGTTTTGATATATTTTGACACATAACCCCGGTTCACCTTGTGGCTTAACAATATGGAAGTATAAAATCCTTCAGATTTTAATCAGGTAAAAAATATAAAACATCTTGTTACACTAAATTCTGTCAAAGGTATTTCAAACTATCTGAACATGATGCTGCATGTTAACAGTTGCAAAATGTATTCACCCTTGTGGTAGATTTCAAAGGGTGTTGCTCTGTGACCTAAAAACTACACAATACAACACAAAAAAGCCACATTTTCAAAGTTATTCAGTTCCAAATCCTCAGGGGAAACTGGAGGGACTGACACCTGTCCTGTCCACATCAGAGCAGCAGATTTAGTCACAAAGAGTCACACAGAACAGAACAAATACCCCTTGTTTTACATTGTTCTGAAAAAAGAACACATCATTTTGAAAAACTTCTTTTTGCAATTTTTTGACAAGCATAACGATTGCAATTAGATATGCAATTCATGTTTTAACAGTAGGCTTCACTTTAAATGCGCTCACGTTTGAGAAAAATATTAA